>CAUYON010003215.1:0-35030 GCA_963573935.1 Arctocebus calabarensis | reverse complement strand
CTCACGCTGTCTCCCTGTGTGCCCAAAGGGAAGTTTCTGGTCAGATCCCGCCTGGCAGAGATGCCTGAAGTCCTCTCTCCCCAGTCTCACTGTGCCCAGCCACAAGGAAGCTGTTACTCGTCCGCCATCTTGCTCCGCCCCCCTCCTGGTCTTTATTTTTTAATTTGTTTATGTGCTGGATTATATTTATAGATTTACATATATTGAACCAGCCTTGAGATCCTGAGATAAAGCCAACTTGGTCATGATGTATAATTTGTTTGATGCATTGCTGAATTCTGTTTGCTAGGAGATTATTTAATATTTTTGCATCAATATTCCTTAATGATATTGGTCTATAATTTTCTTTTCTTGTTGGGTATTTTCCTGGTTTGGGGATCAAGGTGATGTTTGCTTCATAGAATGTGTTGGGTAGTACTCCTTCCTTTTCTATATTTTGGAAAAGGTGGAGTAATATAGGAACTACTTCTTTTTTAAAGGTTTGGTAGAATTCTGACGTGAAGCCATCTGGTCCCGGGCTTTTCTTTTTAGGGAGTTTTTGTATAGTTGATGCTATTTCAGAACTTGATATCAGCCTGTTCAACTTTTCCAGTTCATTCTGGCTAAGTCTTGGAAGTTGACGTGCTTCCAAGTATTGGTCAATTTCCTTCAGATTTTCATATTTCTGAGAGTAAAGTTTCTTGTAATATTCGTTGAGGATTTTTGAATTTCTGAGGGGTCTGTTGTTATTTCGTCTTTACCATTTCAGATTGATGAGATTAGAGATTTTACTCTTTTTTTCCTGGTTCGTTAGCTAAGGGTTTATCTATTTTATTGACCTTTTAATAAAACCAACTTTTTGATTTATTGATCTGTTGTATAATTCTTTTATTTTCAATTTCATTTAATTCTGCTCTAATTTTGGTTATCTCTTTTCTTATGCTGGGTATGGGATTGAAATGTTCTTCCTTTTCAAGTTGTTTAAGATGTCCCATTAAGTTGTTAACTTCCTCTCTTTCTGTTTTCTTGAGGAATGCTTGCAGTGTTATAAATTTCCCTCTAAGGACTGCCTTTGAAGTATCCCATAGGTTCTGATAATTTGTATCTTCATTGTCATTTTGTTCCAAAAATTTGGAACTTTCCAGCTGAATCTCGTCAATGACCCATGTATCTTTCAGCATGAGGTTGTTAAGCTTCCATGTTTTTATTTGAGTATGCAGATTCTTGTTGTTATTGAGTTCAACCTTTATTCCATGATGGTCTGAGAAGATGCAAGGGATAATTTCTATTTTTTTAAATTTGCTGAGGTTAGACTTGTGACCTAAGATGTGGTCGATTTTGGAGTATGATCCATGGGCTGATGAGAAGAACGTGTATTCCGTTTTGTTGGGATGAAATGTTCTGTAGATGTCTGTTAAGTCCAAATGTTGGAGGGTTAAGTTTAAATCTATGATTTCTTTGTTTGGCTTCTTTTTGGAGGATCTGTCCAATACTGTTAGAGGAGTGTTAAAGTCTCCAACTACTACGGTGGTGGAAGAGATCAAGTTGTTCATGTCTGTTAGAGTTTCTCTTATAAATTGAGGCACATTCTGGTTGGGTGCATAAATATTTACAATTGAAAGCTCGTCATTTTATGTATTACCTTTAACAAATATAAAATGTCCATCCTTATCTTTACTCAATTTGTTTGGTTTAAAGCCTATTGTATCTGCGAAGAAGATTGCAACACTTGCTTTTTTCTGTTTTCCATTTGCCTGGAATATAGATGACCATCCCTTCACCTTGAGTCTATATTTATCTTTTAAGGTGAGATGAGATTCTTGTATGCAGCAGATATCTGGTTTAAGTTTTGGTATCCAGTCAGCCAACCTGTGCTTCTGTAAAGGACAGTTTAAACCATTCACATTAATTGAAAATAAAGATAAAGTACTGGGATGTGTAGTGGGTATTTTGGGTCCTTTCACCATTGTAGAGTTTGGTATGTGGTTGAAAGTTTCTGCTTGAGTTTACTTTTATGGTGGAGGTTTGCGCTGGTCATTATGGAGGATAGGTCTGAGGATATCCTGGAGAGCTGGTTTAGTTATGGCAAATTTCTTCAACATATGGATGTTGTTAAAGTATTTAATTTCTCCATCATAAACGAAACTCGGTTTAGCTGGATAGAGGATCCTGGGTTGGAAGTTATTTTGTTTTAGGAGGTTAATGGTTGAAGCCCACTTCCTTCTAGCTTGAAAGGTTTGAGCAGACAAATCTGCAGTTATTCTAATATTCTTCCCCTTCTATGTAATGGATTTCTTGCATCTGGCTGCTTTTAGAATCTTCTCCTTCACGTTAACTTTAGTGAAGTTAACTACGATGTGCCTGGGGGATATCTTATTCAGGTTGAGTCGTGCTGGGGTTCTGAAACTGTCTGCTGGCTCGGCGCCTATGGCTCAATGGGCTGAGGTGCCAGTCACGTACACCTGAGCTGGCGGGTTCGAATCCAGCCTGGGCCCGCCAAACAACAATGATGGCTGCAACCAAAAAATGGCCAGGCATTGTGGCAGGCGCCTGTAGTCCCAGCTACTTGGGAGGCAGAGGCAGGAGACTCGCTTGAGCCCAGGAATTGGAGGTTGCTGTGATGCCATGGCACTCTATCCAGGGTGACTGCTTGAGACTCTGTCTCAAAAAAAAAAAAAAAAAAGAAAAGAAAAGAAAAGAAAAAAGAAACTGTCTGCTATCTGAATTTCAGAGTCTCTAGGTATGTCTGGAAAATTCTCTTTCATAATCTCAAGAAGAAGGGATTCTGTGTCATGTGAAGCCAGTTCATCGTTTTCGGGTATCCCTATAAGACAAATGTTGGTTTTTTTCGAGTTATCACAGTGCTCTCTGAGAGAATGATCCGTTTTTGCCTTCCATTTCTCTACCTCTTTGAGCATTTGGGAGCATTCGAAGTCTCTGTCTTCGCTGTCAGAGATCCTTTCTTCTGCTTGCTCTATTCTGTTACTGAGGGCTTCTGTTGTATTTCTCAGATCTTTGAGGGTTGCAACTTTTTGTCTCAATGTGTCAAAATCTTTGGTCATTTTATCTTTGAATTGGTTGAATTCTTGAGACATCTTCTGAATTAATCCTACAATCTCTACCTCCAACTTTGTTTCTATTTTTTTGATCTTGTTTGCAATCCAGATTCTAAATTCAATTTTAGACATCTCCACTATCTGTTTGTCAATGGGATCGTCTGAATTGGATGGTTTGTTATTCTTTGGGGGAGTTTCACTATTCTGTTTATTCATGTTGCCAGAAGTTTTTCCGCTGATTCTGCCCCATGATTGTTTTTCCGTTTTTAGCTATATGAGCAGGTCAGTGAAATTGGACTGGAAACTTCTATGGTTGTGGTTGACCAGCCCTCCACCTAGGAACTGGGATTGGTGACTGCAGCTTTTCCTGTACAATTTTGCAAAGTACCTGTCCAGTACTACAGTCTGTGACTGTAGAGGCCTACTTAGTGTAGTGGAGGTAGGTGGCTCTGTCTTGTATCCAGTTGATTTCTGTCAAATCCTAGTGTTTCAGTAACCCTGGAGTGCAGACTCAGGTTCAGTGACATACAAGCACCTAGGATATTCCTTCCCCCACCAGTAGTATCTGGAAGAGGACAATCAAACCTTCCCACTACAGAAAAACCTGGGACTCACCTTGGAGGGTCCTCGGATAATTTGTAGTTTAAGAGTTCCAGACCAATTGTCCCTGGCAGCCCCCCACTCTCTAGCTGGAAAGTTCAGGCAGGCTCCAGCAACTAGATGTTAGGGGCTATTGATAGCTCGAGTGTGATTTGAGCACCTTTGGAGGTCTGAGGAGTCAGAAATGCCTGTCCAGTAGGAGGTTTAGAGCCTGGGGATTGGCACCTCTTACCTCACCTTGGTTGTCTTTCCCCACTGGGTTTTGTTCACCCCAGTCCCTGGTAGTCTCTCTGGCAGACTTTGATAACCCAGTCTCTGTGTTCTTGTCCTGCCCAAAAAACAAATGGGCAAATGCACCTGCTGGAGTCAAAATGAGGTTGTTGCCTCCTCCTCAAGGTAATCACAGTCTACCACCATCCAGGAGGGGAGGCTGGTGTCTATCTGCCTCAGGTGCTCAATAACAGCTGAAGAAAGTTCCACTGAGCTCAGTTCAAACCTGAGCATATCCAGACAGCAAAAGAATTTCTCCCTTGGCCACTGCACCTTTGTTGCCGCTGTTCTGCAGTGCTGGAATCCCTATAGGGTGAGGTATGGCTCCCTCTGTAAGGCCACAGATATGGGGAGATGATTGTCCGAAGTTAGACCACAGCAGGATCACTCTGCTAATGCTGAACTTGGGTAGAAAGAACCTCCTCTTAGGTTCGTGCACTTCAGCAGCTTCTGAGCCTCCACCCGCAGTGTGGGAACCCTAGCCTCTGTCTGCTGCTGAGATACTCCTTATCTTTGGGCCAGGACAGTCCCCTTTCCCTCTATGTCCTCCTACAGTTACTGGATTCACAGGAACAGCCAAGCAGTACAGCCACCGTCTATGCAATGCCTGGTCCTAGCTGAGAAATGTAGACAATCTGGATTCTGGATGAGTTGGACCTCTAGACTTCCAGACCGAGGGAGGGGGTAGACTGAAGGATCAAGGTGGCAAGGAAAACATTTACAACTCCAATCACATTGAGATCAAATGAACTGATACACAAGTCAAAAGGCTACCAGACACATAAGCCCACAGATGCACCCACAGTCAGAAACACATAGACATACAGACAAAACATAACAAACAACCCCCCCCCAAACCAAACAACAACAACCGAGAACATAGAAAGAAAAAAAGTCTACAATAAAAATGATATTTGTAAAATACTCAAGAAAAGAGAAAAAAAAAGCCTCTAAAAAATATGATGTAAGCACTCTTAGAAGTTATAAGAAGGGAAGAAATGGAAGGGGAGAGAGAAAAAAGAAAGTAGTGTTTGTGAAAGTGTTACAAAACAGAAGAAAGGAAAAAGAAAAATACAATTGAAAATAGAAGATAATAAAAATAACCTAGGGAAAGAAAGTAAAATAAAAATTATTTATCAATGGCTCCTCCAAAAAAAGGATATATAAGAAAAAAAAACCAACCTCAAAAATATTATTCTTGTGTATATATATAGAAATACACCTCTTTATGTAAGGGGTAGATGTCATCTTGATGGGATAAATTTATAATGCAATATACTTTGTGGACACCAGATGGCGCTGTGAGTGGTTCCCGGCTTATTAGTATGGTAAACATTCGATCTGGCCGGTCACCATTCTTGGAGTTTCTCCACTGGTCTGCGTTTGAAAAGGTGCCCTACTCTAGGTGTTCTGCTCCAGACGGCACTCCCATCCGACCTCCAAACTTGGTGCAAGAGTCCACACGTCACAAATCACTCCACTCTGCCCTCCCATTCTCTCGTAAACTGGCAGCTGCAATCGGCCATGGGGCGAGGGGCTCGCCCTGGAAGCCGAGGCGGCTGTGGGGGGAGGGGCTCACCCCGGGGGCTGCTGTTGCCACTCTGAACTGTTGCCTCTTCCACAGCTGAAGTGCACAGGGACTCTTCTCGCCAATTTCCACAGCTCAGAGTGTCTCCTCCACACCCCAGATTCCTGTGCACCCTGCATGGTCAGACCTCACCACGATTCCCCACCTGGGATGGCACTGTTGGATCAATTACTCTCAATGATCTGGGGAAAAGGTGTTTGCTATTTCGGACATTTCAAAATGTCTGTTTCCTGGCAGGGTCCCCTCCCCTCAATTCTCGCTTGGGCTGTCCAGTCCTCTAAGGCTCCAAGCAGCACCCCTTTCTGGACGCCAAACTCTGAAATCAATGCTTCAATGAAATTTTCATCAATTAGGTTTTGCGAGTTGTGAACTGCTGTCTTCCCTGTGGGAGGGGCTGGCTGCTGCTTCTCCGCGGGGCAGGGGAAAAGTCTATAGCAGAGTCCGCGGTTTTGAACTACACCTCAAACACAACAATCCACCAATTCGCTGTGCATCTCCAGCATCCATCCACTCCAATAATTCACATGGGGAAAGATCTGGAGCTCCCTCCCTCTCACTTGTTGTCCTCCGATGGATGGGCTACTCCACCGGCTTGATTGCCATCTTGCTTCCTCCTCAACACACTTTCATGATAAAACTCAACAAAACAGGCATAGATGGAACATATATAAAAGCCATCTATGCCAAGCCTACAGCCAACACAACACTGGATGGGGAAAAATCAAAAGCTTTCCTGCCTAGACCTAGAACAAGACAAAGTTGCCTGATGCCATCTCCTCCACTCAACATAGTACTAGAAGCTCCAGCCAAAGCAATCAGATAAGGGAAGGAAACCAAGGGCAACCAGGTGAGGGCAGAAGAGGTCAAAACATCACTCTTTGCTGGCAATATGATCTTTCACCTATAAAACCCCAAAGTCTCTACCAGGACACTCCCAGCACTGGCAAATTCATCAGAGTCTCAAGATAAAAAAATCAAAGCATAGAAATCAATAGCATTTCTATCCATCATCAACAGTCAATCTTACTGAAGAAGGAAATTGCAGAGGATGTAAACAAATGGAAAGGCGTATCATAAACAGGTCAGCAGACTCAGCACTGCTGCTCAAAATGCATGCGCTACCCAAAGTGATCTGCACATTCAACACAATCCCCACACCAATACCAATGTTATTCTCGCAGATCCAGAAAAAAATAATTCCATGCTTAACAAACCCAGGAAAGATTCCAAACAGCCAAAGTAATCCCCAGTCTCACACAAAAAGGACCAATGGGGGACCCTACCCCACCAGACTCCAAGCCATACCTTGAGGCCAGAGCACCAATCTAGCATGGCCCTGGCACAAGGGCAGAGACAGACTGACGGGTTGGGATAGAAAACCCACTTACAAACCCTTCCTCACTGCTACCTGCTCACCAACAAAGCAGATAACAACATACACCAGGTAAAAGAATCCCAATTCAACAAGTAGAGCTGGTAGGATAGGACCACCACTTGTACAAGATTGAAACAGGATCTGTACCTTTCACCCCTAACAAAAATTAATTAACAATGGACAATAGACTCAAGGGCATGAAACCATAACAATTCTAGAATAAAATACTAGAAAAATTCCCACAGACATTAGCCTCTGACACCATTCTCTTTCCAAAGTTTTTTTCCTCCCTAAGGGACTTTGCTTTCTTATGGTGCGACAAAACTCACAAATAAAAACAACAGGCAATATGAGGTACAAATGCCATATGAAGTGCCCCCCTCAGGCAGGGCCCCAAGGCCTATGGGGCTAGAAGGTTCTCAGAAATCCCTTCTCAAATGGTGGCCTAGTTCCCTCATTCCCTAGTTCCAAATTCCAATCAGGTTCCCTAGTTCCACTCAACCTTGTGACCTCCATCCTCGATAAGTGCCTCAAAAACTAAACCAACAGGCAGGTCTGAACCCCCCGTGTGGTGGAATCAAGGTGTCCTGGGACTGTGGGAACTTAACTATCAAAAGGACTGGCATCCAGACACTTTCATTCCCTTCTCCTCAACTTAGTGCCAGTTGCAGAGATGGGAGTTCCCTGGAGGTGAACAGGCTCTGGCAGCTGCTGGGACCATCCTTTCCTCTCTCATCTCAGAAAGAAATTGCTCCTGCCCATGAAGTCCCATGGCCTTGCCTCTCCCAGACATTGTGGGCGTTCTACCAGGGGCTGGTGGCCCACCCAGGGATGCCAAAATCTGTCCCTGAAAGTTCAGCACTTGTGCCCTGCAGCCACTTCAGAAGATCAGGGACAAGCGGTTTGAGAAGGAAAGAAGTAAGTCTGTTGCTCTTCCAGGCAACAAGGAGGCTGCAGACCCAGTCTCAAACACCAGTCTGCCTGGTTTCTCTTAAAGGACAGCCTAATTGTGTTTGGGGAATTTGTCCCCCTTCCCCACACCTGGGCAGACTTGCTCAGTCCCTCTCCTGACCTTCTGTTAAGTGAGACATTTCTTTAACATCACACAATTTTCATCATTTCGTAATTTCAAAAAAAAAAAACAAAACAAAATAAAACAACTTTTTGTTTCTGCATTTGCTTCTTCTGGTAGGCTTTGAGGCCCTTGAGGACTGTGACCTTGTTTTATTATTTCCTAGGCACAGGAAGCTCCTAGCATACTGAGCAAATGAGCGAGTGGACACGTGCCCGTCTGAGGAGCACGTCCCCTTTGTGCTTAGCTGCTGAGTGTTCTTTATACCAGGGACTTGCCACTGGTCTGTGGTGTGGAGCTGGAGATGGGGCCTTTCTCTCTTGGAACCTTGAACTTGGATGCTCTGGGTGGGTTCCCCTGTTGTGTCAGATGTGCATGGGTGATCTCCCACTCCAGGGTCCCTGTTGACCCCTGCCAAGAGCCACTGAATGTCATCAATAGAAGGGGCCTTAAAGAACAGCTAGTATAACCTCACCCCTTCATAAATAGGAGAGGACCTAACTCCCGGTTCTGGTACCTACCCCAGAGCGGCTCCCCGGCGGGTAGTCAGATGGGACTGGGAACCTGATCTCATGTGAGCTGCTGCAGAATGAGCCTTTTATGCTTTCTGAGGACAGAGGCACCAGTGAGACCCACCCACCTCTGGCTTTAGCAGCATCTGAGGCTCTGGGCACTGATGTGGATTTGTCATCTGAAGATTCTAGTAGAGGTAATGATGACTGTCAACCGGTGACACATCCGGCCCTGCCTCGAAGACTGTTGAAAACACCTTGCACAAGCATTGTCTTCTTTCAGACACACTGAGCAACTCCATAAGTTAGCAACACAAGGAGCCATAGCTCAGGTGGCTGGGCCAAGGAGTGGGGTCTGGAAAGCAGGCAGGGGTGAGCAGGAGGAGGGCAGCCCAATGAGGGGGTGAACGTGGGGCAGGCCCACATTCCAGGCAGGCTGGCACCACCCCAGGTTCTTGGCCCCTGCTCCATATGAACCCCAAATTCTTGCATTTGAAACTGGGTCAGAGTAAATATGGCATTGACAGTAGATATTTTATACTGCAGTGATGTAAGAGCTGGAGTGTTGGAGGCAGTGGTAACTCCCATCTGGGTGAGGCCACAGGAGTGTGCTCAGCTAGAGACATGCTCACTGGGTGTTGACAGGGACCTAAAATGTGGATAAGTTAGTTAATTGTTTTTCATTCTGTATTTTGTACTATAATCTTTAAAAACCAAAGTCTAGAAAGGGTAAAGGTGAAGGAGCATAGGACGGATACTCTCAAACGTGGTAGGGACCTTAGATCATGAGGTTTTTTGTGGCAGAGGGCATTTCCTCCTCCTTCCAACTGGGGATGAAATGGACTGCATCTTTCCACCCTCCCTGGAGGCTCTGGAGGGCAGGGCTGCTTCTGTCTCATCCCAGGGTCTTGTGGAGGTTGGCTGTGTCCCATCTTCAAACTGGGGGTTCTGAGAGTGATGGCTAAATCATCAGATGGGACTTCGAGCAATACTGGATGAAACCTGCGGACAATTGGCCTCAGACTGAAGACTCTATGGTGACAGCACATTGCCACGGAGCAGACTGTCATTGTCCTTCTGCCTCTGCAGCCAGGAAGGCCTGTGTGTCTGACCAGATAGCAGCAAAGGGCCAGTGATGGGGAAGATGTGGTCCCCAGGCCTAGACCCATTGTGGTGGCTCTGTGTGGCTCACACGTGTGTGGCACATGCTCTGTGTGTGTGTGTGTGTGCAAACTTCACACTCGTGAGGCTTTGCAAGGTGATGAGGCACAGGTGTTCCCTCTTCCAGGAGGACACATGGGGCAGAGCGGCCAGTCTGGGTGGAGTGGACTCTGGGACCAGCCCCACCCAGAGTCTGCCTTAGGACCTTGACTCAGCCTCTGTGTTACAGGCTCAGGTGGGGCTGCTTTGTGACAGGATGTGGCATCTGGGTGAGGTGTCCAGGTCCACCTGTGGAAGCCCTGTAATGGAAGCCGGGGCTCCAATGCTGGCTTCTTTCCTGGTTTGGGGAAGTGGCTGCCCAGCCATGCCTCTTCCCAGCAGCCTGCCCATGCTTGGTCACTGCAGCCATTTTCGAGAGTTGATGAAGGCCTCTATGGTCCCAGAGAGGTCTGGTCTGGGGGTGTCCGTGAGTGGTACCCCAATCCAGGCACATCCAGGAGCAGACAGCTGTCCCATCTTGGCTCCTCCCCTTTGCTCCCCAGCCCACTCCATTCTGTTTGGGCCTTTGTGACCCCACTCAGGCTCTGTTGTCAATGTTGCCAGCCACACTGTGTGTCTTGCCCCGTGAGTGCTCTGTGACTCCACTGCTTCTACCTTTCTTTCCTGGGGACCTCTCTTCTCCAGTCCTTCCAGACTCACCCTCCAGTTTTCTCCTTCTCCACTGGGTGCTCTTTCCCAGCTAGCTGTACAGGCAGACTCTGTCTCCACCGCCCAAACTGTGGGTCCTGTGTTGTCCCTAGCTCAGTGGAACCCTCTTCTCCCTGGGTGATTTCAGACACCCCTGGGTCTTTCAGTATGTTCTGTGTGATGACCACTCTCAAATGAACATATTTCTGGTCCAAATACCTCTGCGGTCCAGACACACACCCAGGTATCTCCCAGTCATCACCTCTCTGTGCATGCTCCCTCATCCCCTGGAGTCTGCTGAGGTTTGGTCTGTTTGTTCCTTCCAAATGCCACGTGGGGGTGCTGGAGGTGGGGCAGGCCTGACAGGAGGTGCTCAGGTCAAGGGGGCCTGATGCCATTCTCCTGGTAAGGAATGAGTTCCTGGAGGAGCTGGTGGTTAACAAGAGCCTGGTACCTCTCCTCTCCCCTGCATCTTGATTCTCTCTCTCTCTCCCTATGAGCTCTGGACATGTTGGCCCCCACATCTCCTGCCTCCCTGTCACCTTCCACCGTGAGCGGAGGCTCCCTGAGGCCTTCACCGGATGCAGGTGCTGGAGCCACATGTCTCATGCAGCCTGCACCACTGTGGGCCAACGAAACCCCTTTCTTTATAAATTATCCCACCTCAGATACCCTTTACTGCCTAAATGGACTAAGACATGGCCCAAGGCAGAAACCCAGGGTTATTTGTGCCTCCTTCCCCCTGCTGACCCTCACCTTGAGCCCACCTGCTAACCCTGCTGGTGATCTCTCTCCTTTCTGTCTCCACTGCTGCCACCTGCCACTGTCAGCTGAAACTGCAGAAACTCCGCCTCCTTCTCTCTCTTCCTTACTTGCTCTAGCATTTCTCCTTTACCTATTTCATAGATGGAATAATCTTCTGAAGCTTCGAATACAAAGGGCTCTCCTCTGCTTAAAGTCCTTCAGGGTCTTTCCACTGTACTGTGAATAAAATCTAAACATTACATACGTGTTGTGTGCAGTCTGGGGTGCTGTGTGGTCCAAGGGAGCAAGCCCACATGTGTGTGTGGAATATTCACTCAGCCCATTGTGTGGCCAAGGACCCGTGGCATCTGGCATCATGCTTGGTGCCAGGTACTAAATGAGAGCTCAGTGAATGAGCGAGTGAGCGTCTCATGTCCTCCAAGCACAGACACCACAGGGGCAGCACTCATGGTCCATTTGTTTACTGCCATATGTCCGGCACCTTAACGAGGGACTGGCACACATCAGCTGCTCAATGAAGATTTGTGGAATGAAATAATGCAAAGATGAATAAGAGCACAACGAGCAATCTACAGGTCGGCTTTGCCATTCTTGCTGTTTAGAAATCAAAGGTAACGTTAATTTTGCCAGCAAATTAACATTTAAGACAAGGTTCCTTCAGGATCCCTCTCACCCCCAGTACCCTGCCATCAACATCATCATATAACCCCTCACCCTGGTTACCGTCACCACTGCCATTTCTGACCCACAACTCCAGAGCACGAGACTCCCTCTGAGCTGGTACCACACAGAGTCCCTGGACTCATGCTCCTTGGATGAGACAGGGTCTCAGGGACATAACCCAAATCATGCATTCATTCAGCATAAGGGTGACACCCAGGGGCATTACCTCTGCACAGGTGATCTGAGGAGAACCCTATCACTCTCTGCCCCAATTTTTGAATGAACTCCGAAGTAGCAGATTCAGTTTTGGAGATGAGTATTACATGTGTGTACTAGTCCTCAACATAAGGTGTTAAACACAGCTGCAAGTATATCATCAGAGACAGTTCCCTTGGGTTAAGGCTTTATTTTCAGACCAAGAATATGGACTTTGAAATGGTATGAGCTAGATTTAGGCCTGCTACTGGAACTTCCTGGATGCATGACCTTGGTCAAGTTGAACTGTTTGGGTCCTCGGTCCATTTACCATTTATTCACTCATATGGCCCAGTCACTGGGATCTGAAGATGTGTTGGGACTGTAGCAAATGTTGTGCCTTAGAAGTGCAGAAGTGGGTGGGGAGTGGTTCCTGAAATCCCCGAGTGTCTGGCCCGGCTGGCCCTCCCCTCCACGTGGGGCCAAGTGAGAGCTCTCCCCGCTCCTCAGTGCTGCTCAGTGCTGTTGCACACACTGCCCTTGGATTTTCTCTTGTCTTTGATGAGGTTTCTCCCTCTACTCGGCCTCTAACTGCCGAGTGCCTCAGGGCGTGGCCTCCAGGCCTCTTCACTTCCGAGTCTATACTCTGTAGCTGGACGATCTCTCCACCCCCAGAGCTCAAATGCTGCCTCCATGACGATGGCTCCCAAGCAGAGGTCTCCATTCCTGATGTTTTCTGGAGCTCCTGACTGATTGTTTAAATGCTTACTTTGTATCACGGCTGGGATGTCCTGTGACTATCTCAAACCTGATAGGTTCAAAATCCAGCCCCAAGTCTTCACCTGTCTGACTTCCCCCAGTCCTTCCTATGTGCCACTGGGAGAAGGTTGCTGCTGCTACTTATGCGGAGATCATTCCAGAAAGTTGGCAGTGGCCATGTGTCCTCCTCAGTGGTTCTCTGCTCCCCTTCTTGTTTGCTTCCTCCAATCCATTCTCCACACTTTACTTGCAGTTGTATATAACATATGTAAATCACAACATTCTTCTGCTTAAAAATCTTTAATGCTCCCCTCTCTCCACATCCATGCCAGCATCTGCACCTTTGGGACTTTATGATATGGCCTAACCTTACTGAGGGTAGGTGATATCTCAGTTTTGACCTCCCTTTTGACCTTGCAATCCCACTACTAGGCATCTACCCAGAAAAAAAAAATCTTATCATCATAAGGACATTTGCATTAGATTGTGTATCGCAGCTCAATTTACAATAGCCAAGCTGTGGAAACAACCCAAATGCCCATCAACTCAGGAATGGATTAACAAATTGTGGTTATATGCATACCATGGAACACTGTTCAGCCATAAAAGATGGAGATTTCAAGCCGGGCGTTGTGGCGGGCGCCTGTAGCCCCAGCTACTCAGGAGGCTGAGGCAAGAGAATCACCTAAGCCCAAGAGCTGGAGGTTGCTGTGAGCTGTGACTGCGCTACTGAGGGCGATAAAGTGAGACTCTGTCTCTACAAAAAAAAAAAAAAAAAAAGATGGAGATTTCACATCTTTTGTATTATCCTGGAGGGAGTTGAAACACATTCTTTTTAGTAAAGTATCTGAAGAATGAAAAAGAAATTATCTAACGTACTCAATACTAATATGAAGACAGCAGATGATCTAATGCAGTGGTTCTCAACCTGTGGGTTGTGACTCCTTTAGGGGTCGAACGACCCTTTCACAGGGGTCACCTAAATACATTCTGCATATTAGATAGTTACATTACAATTCATAACAGTAGCAAGATTACAGTTAGGAAGTTGCAATGAAAATAATTTTGTGGTTGGGACATGAGAAACTGTATTAAAGGGTCAGAAAGGTTGAGAACCACAGATCTAATGCATGCCCACAGAGGAAAAAAACTTGTTTCAATTCAAGTTGGGGTGGATGAGTAATGAGGAAGGGGGGATGAAAGAGAGGGTGCCACAACTGAATGGGCATGGTGTGGGGTGTTTGGCACACCTTTTGTGTGTGAGACATAATCACAAGAGGGACTCTACCTGGTTGGACTGATCTGGTTGTTTGTACCCTCACATTAACCTGAAATTTAAAAAAAGTCTTTAATGCTTCATGTTACCCATTGGACAAGTCCAGATCCTTCAAGGGCCCTCCAAGTCCCGTGGGTTCCTGCCCATACGTCTCCTGTCACCATCTGGGGCCACCTTCCTTCTTGCCACCTATCTTCATTTCTGAGATAAAGATCAGGCTAGCCCTTTATCTCGCATCATCAAACATTGTGGATTTTTTTTTCTTTTAAGACAGTCTCACTTTGTCATCCTTGGTAGAGTGCTGTGGTGTCACAGCTCACAGTATCCTCAAACTCTTGGGCTTAAGCGATTCCCTTGCCTCAACCTCCCAAGTAGTTGGGACTACAGGCGCCTACCACAACACCCAGCTATTTTTTGTTGCAGTTGTCATTGTTGTTTAGCTGGTCCAGGCCAGGTTCAAATCCACCAGCCTCGGTACATGTGGCCGGTGCCATAATCGCTGAGCTACAGGCACCAAGCCAAACATTGTGTTTTTTATATAATGTTTTTTCTCCTCTTCACCCGGGCAACTTATACTACTTACACTTTTTTTCCCATTTTCAGATTAAACTTTATTTTCTCACATAGGTTTTCCTGATCTCTAGTCTACCTGGAGCTTTCCTTCCTCTAATGCAATAACATGTAGAATTCTGTATTTATGTTTGTGCATGTGTCTAAGCTTGGGTGTCCCCTTCACTAGATTGCATGCTCTGTTTGCATGTTGCCCACTGGATACCCAGTGCAGAGGAACTAAAGGCCAGTCAGTGTCCACCTTCAAATGCAGGGTCTGAACTGAGGCACCATAGGCAATATGACCTGCAAGCTGCTGTTGCCTCCGTGCTAACTAACGCTCACCTTGATGCCATATGGCTGGCTCTTCCCCTGCATTTCATGCTTCCCTCTCCTCAACCGCCTCTTCTCAGACACGCCTTGCATTCCCAGCTCAGCTCCTTGAGCTCAAGAGCCGCCTCTCCCCAGCCACTGTCTCAGCACTCGGCTTTATGCACTTGCTGTTTGCCTGTCTTCCCCTATCAGGTGAGCTCTGGGAGACAGGGATGCTGCCTATCTGGGTCACCACTGCTTCTCCAGTGCTTGGAACAGAGCGTGGCATGTGGAAGGCTCTGAGTGAGTCTTTTAAAGAAAAGAATGGAAGCAGTAGAGTCTACATTGGAAGCTCAGAAACCTGATTTCTGAGCCTAGTGTGGTCCTGAGCCATCACGTGTGTTGCTCCCAGTCCACAAGCAATTTAGCTCTGTCTTGCACGCGCAGCCTCCTCCCTGCTTTGTTAGACGCTGCGCCTCTGCCTCCGCCCCACCAGCACCGTCCAGTGTGTGTGCCGCTGTGACATTAGGCACGACCCGCAGACGGCCGAGCGCCTCTGTGGCCAGTAGGTGGTGCTGTTGGGAAGAGAAAAGGAGTCGCTAGTGCCTTCTTGAGGAGGACACGACAGGCTGCAGCTGAGCATGGCCGGGACAGGGCGTGGGGACTTGAGCCGAGAAGTTCCCTGCCAGCCTGCAGTCCTTCTCCTAACCCTTTCCAGGTGTGAGCAGGTGTCTGTGGGACAGGAGGGAGAGCAGGAGCGAGTGAGTCCAGACGAGCTGCCCTGGGGCCCAGGTGTCCTGAGTTAGTCATGGCAGTGGGGCTGGGAGTGGTGGGGACATCCCTCACTGTGGTACCGTCTGGTCAGCACCTGCTGGTTCATGTTTATACAGGGCTAGCCCAGACACCTGCCTGTTGGCCTGGTGTCCCCGGTCCAACACACACACACATGGACTCAGGCACACACTGTGGACAGTGGGGCTACGGAGTGGGCAGGCAGTGGGCACTGGCTTTTCCGTGTTTCAGTTTTCTAGAAGAGTCTTTTGAGCTGTTGATTCCTCCGGCATGGAGGGCCATCTGCTTTCCCTCCGTGCCCTCAGCACCATGTCTTGTGCATGTAGGTGCTCAGGGCAGCCAACCACCCACATCTGTCCAGGACTGAGGGGGTTCTCAGGATTCAAGTTGTTCAGCATTAAGGTTTGGACAGTGCCAGGCAAACCAAGATGAGCTGGTTTCCCTATCAGTAGGAGAAGGCCTTTCAGGTGACCCCAGAGGCCAGCACCCTCCTTTGTCCCTGCCTCAGGGGGCATACTAGATGGCTGACTGTGAGATGTCTCAGACCTCAGTGTGGTGGACCCGTGAAATCATGCAAGGCCATGACAGGGCCCCGAAGCAGTCATCTGTCAGCTCTCACACTGACAGGAGACTACACTGGCTGCTGTAAGAGGGTCACAGACTCTGGCACCAGTGCAGTGCTAGTTGGACAGGGCAGTCTAGAGCCCAAGCTGCAGCACTTAGGAAATGGGGAATTGACATCCTAGGGGGCTTTGCAGATGAGGCCACTTTGTAAGCTGTGGTTTCACAGCCCCAAGCGGGTACAGTGAATTGTCAGGCAGATCACTTGGGTACAGAAAAGAAAGGAGGTCTAGATGGAAAGAAATAAGGAATAAAGAAGAAACAGGCTACACCCCACTGGGAAGAATGGGATTGGAAGGCAGCGAGGAATTACTATAAGGTGCCATTCAGGGCTGAAGTTTTGTGGGCCCCAACCATACTAACAGAACTTCATGTCTGGGGAGCCATGTCTCATCACTTAATTGTCCTCCTCCTTTCCTTTAGTTTCATGCTGCGCTGGTCCCCAGGAGTCTGCCCCCCCTCCAAAGAGCCTTTCAGGAGTGTTCTAGAAGCCAAAGGAACTTCCTGTCTCCTGACCTCGAGGACAGGTCTTCTGAATCTCCTTTCCTTGGGGGCTCCTTGTCCCCACATTCCGCTTCTGCCCAGGAGTTGGAGGTAGAGGGTTGGGAGGTGCTGCTTGCCCGCTTCCTTGCACACCTCTAGATCACGGGACACGACATGTCCAAAGGCAGTTCCTGTCAACCCAGCAGGTTTCATTGTAAGAAAGCTTAAACTGAGCTCAATCCGTGGCTTCTGCCCGTGGACCCCAGCTCTGCTCCTTGGCACATCACAGAACTCTTATCCCTCTCTCATAAAAGCACTTACAATATTTGAGGGTGGCTGCTCCCTTAGATATTTTCTTTTCTAGAGTAAACGTATTTTCACAGTTTCTGATGTGAAAATCTTTAGGTGGGCTCCATGTGCCATGCCACCTTGGTCTCTCATGCCACCTCGGTCTCTAGATTCTTAGCACAGCAGGTTCTCAGGAAATATCCATTAAATGAGTGGGTGAAACCCCACCCCCTGTGCACACTTGTCAGTTTTTACAAGTTTTCCTCTTGGCATGTGGAGCCTGCAGACCCTGCTGTCACTCACCGACTCACCTGGCAGCTGGAGCCCCTGATGTCTGGGACTCTTGATAACTCCCCTCCCCTTTTCTGAAGAGCTTCAGCCCAGATGCAAACAGTGGGGTAGTCTGGCTGCTATGTCTTTGCTGTCCGCCTGGCCTCTGGACTTTGTGGCCTTGGTCCAGGTCTGTGGCTTGGGCAGGCGCTGGGGCAGAGTGTGAAAGCAGGAGACGATGCTGGATGAAAGCCATCAGCTCCCCTGTCTGCTATCTGCAGACTTGTCCCTCACCATCTGTGAGGCCTGCCTTGTAATCAGCACATTGTTCCTCTCCCTGATCCCTGGGCTGGGCTGTCCCCACATACTGGCTTTATGCTTCCTCTCAGCACCTATATCTGATCTTGGACTCCAGACTGCACATGCCTTTAGTGCTGGAGAGAAGAGACATTTCGTGGGCTCAAACCAAGCTGGAGAAGGGGATGTGAGTCTCCCTCAGCTGAATCAGAAACTTCTCTGATGGGAAGGCCTCTCTGCCAGCTGGGGCTCTGGGGAGCAGCTGGGTCCTGGAGAGCAGCTGGTTTATTCCAAGGTTGGAGAAAGAATGAGAAAACCTATTTTACCTATTTTAACCATGTAGGGAGGCAAGAGAGCTATGATTTAGGTATCTGGAGATGTTCAGGGACTTGAGCCATTTAGGAGATTTTCAGAAAGGTGGTCTTGGTGCATGTGGCCTGCAAAAAACACAGATCCTAGTTGTCCAGGGACACTGGATGCCTAGTATTCATTAGAGGTAAATGAACAAGTGAATGAATGGATAAATGAATGAGAAAACAACTTCTGGAAATCTCTTCAGCATGCCATGGCGTTTTGGTTATGCAAGAGCCCAGTTCTGCAGTCAGAGGGACTTGGGGTAGGATCCTGACTTCACCACTTACTGACTTTATGAGTCCAGATGGAGGGGCAGGAGCTTTCTGAAGCTGCTGCCAGGACCCCCTTGGAGAATGTGTGTGAAGCTTAGGGCCTGGCCCATGCCACTCGAAGACTCAGTGTGTGGTGCTCCATGATGCTTCTTGAAATATCCCCTCAAGTCACCCCTTAGTTCTCTGTCTCCTTAGACAATCTCTAGGATTGAGCAGTCAGGGCAATCCCAGAGAGGGAAGACCCCTGGTTCAGGCCAACAGCTGAGTGTTGGGCCTCCACACAGCCTTCATGGAGGGGCTGCCCTGGTTTTGCTCCTCCTCCCACACTGAGAAGGGCACCAGGGAAATCGAGGGTGGAGATCTCCTCTGGAGTCTGATCTGGACGCAGCTTCCTCTGCGCACTACTGAGGAAGCAGGTGTTGGCTCTCAGTGCTGTACCTCCTCAGTCCTTCCACACCACCAGGGGCCACAGCCTGTTTCCTTCACAGGTGGAGGGACAAGGTTCAGGCTGTCACCATGGTGCCTGCCTTTCTAAAACTAGTCAGATGGCAGGACAGACGATTTCAGTCTTGGAGTCTGTGTTCATCTCAGAGGCATACTTCGTTCTCCCCCTGACACAGTGCTGTGCTTGTAGGTGTCATGGGTTGATTTGGGATCCCCCTTCCACACAACTCACCTCCTCTCCATTTCAGCCCTTTCCTCTGGAAAGCAAGAATCAGAGGGGGAAAGCTGCTACAGTGGAAAGAACACCAGACCTGAAGTTTTGGGGGCATGTAGATCCTATCCCCTTGCTGAATTTGCTCTTGTGTCAAGTGCTGTGAACAGGTGAACCTATGAGATGTTGTGTGTGTGGGGGGTGGTCCAGGTGACCTTAAGGGGCCTTCCTCAGCACTACTGTCCTATGCACCTGTGAGGTCTGTTTTTCATTCCCGCTCTAGAACCCGCTGACCAAAGAAGACCGTTATCACAAGGACAGCAGGTGGTTTGATGGAGGGGACAAAAGAGCACCCATCGAGTCAGAGATTGGCCTAGGATCAGCTTTATTATATGTTTTATCTTCACCAGGGAGACGAAGGCATGAAAGCTGGGGAACAGACCAGCTGCATCACACAGACACAAACTGCGTCTCTGAAGAGTGCATGTGCTGAGAACATGGCCCTCAGAGGCCAGCTACGAAGCACACAGATCAACAAGAACCACAGACACCTGTCCCATCTTTCCTTATTTACCAGTATTTTACATATTTTTGGTTTGTTTTTTAAAGGCACAAAAAACATTTCAATGGCTAACCATTTGCTGTTTTTTTTTTAGGATGCAGAGATGAAATTGCTGAATTTTTGACTTTTGCAACACCACTAACCTCTTCTCAACACTTGTGGTGGTGGTGATGATAAAAGGAAAGTCCACCAAAATTCAGTCTGTTTTGAGGCTCAAATGAGAGTTTGACACTCTAAGAGATGAATGAAAGCATCCTTGCCTATCACACACCCAGGACTGGGTGAATTTTTGTCCCAAGGATGGTGTGCTAAGCTCCTTTGGTCTCCCCTGATAATCACACAATCCCTACATTTGAGATCTTCCATCAGGCTGCTGAGAAAAATCTTATTCACAGAGGTTGTTGAAATACAGAGAGAACTGTCTTCAGAGACACAGACCAAGTCCTGGAATGCAGAGGAAGCCAGGAGGCAAGAAGGTGCATTGCAAACAGAGGTGCCTGCAGAGGGAGGCCAACACAGCTGGGCTGGGGTCGGGGTGTCATCTGACAGCACCTACAGACAGAGGTCAACAGAGTTGGGTGGGGTCAGGGTGTCATCTGATGGCACCAGCAGAGGGAGGCCCACAGGGCTGGGCTGGGGTTGGGGTGTCGTCTGACTGCATCCGCAGAGAGCAGCAAATGCAGCTGGGCTGGGGTTGGGGTGTCATCTGACGGCTGTCTTCTTGACCCCAGATGGCGTGTGAGCAGCTACTTCCCCTTGCCAGGAGGTGAGCACTTCTCCTGGACTTCCTGTGGGCAGACCTCCACGCATTTTGTCTGGAATGGCTCCTGGCAAGGCTCTACACACTGAGGTGGGCACTGGTCTTGGCACAGAGGTAGGCAAGGATCTTGGCTTTGCTGTGGGCAGTCTCCTTGGCTTAGCTCCTGGCACTGAGGAAGGCACGCCTCCTGAGCTGGTGCTGGGCACTGCTCTTGGCAGGGGTCCTGGCACGAGGGGAGGCACACCTCCTCAGCCTTTGCTGGGCACTGCTCTTGGGTGTTTTGAAGACAAGGAGGAGGCACACATGGCTGCTTGCACTGCTGCTCACTGAAGGACATCCTGGGATGATTTGCAGAATCTGAAAGAAACACAAGATTTGATATACTCTGCATTAAAAGTATATCGGTGCCTGTGGCTCAAGTGGCTAAGGTGCCAGCCACGTACACCTGAGCTGGCGGGTTCGAATCCAGCCTGGGCCTGCCAAATAACAATGACGGCTGCAACCAAAAAATGACCGGGCATTTTTGCGGGCACCTGTAGTCCCAGCTACTTGGGAGGCCGAGGCAGAAGACTTGCTTGAGCCCAGGAATGAGCTGTGATGCCATGGCACTCTATCTAGGGTGACAGCTTGAGGCTCTGTCTCAAAAAAAAAAAAAAAAAAAAGTACTAGGCTGGGAAGGGGACAGAAGCTTTGAGAGAGGAGAATGGAGTGAGTGATTGTTAAGTCTGAGAATTCAGTTCTCAGCTGCTTTTTACCCCTTTTATTTGTCCACCCTTCCTCAGCTCTCCTGTCACCTGTGTCCTGGGTGACAACGTCCCCCTTCTTCTGGATATCCCCTACCCCGACCCACCCCACATCTTCTCCTTCTCTTCTAGTTGGTGAATCCTTTTGAAGATCAGGTGCTAGGGTACCTGGGGTACAGAGGATAGTCTGAGAGGTCCAAAAAGTGGCAAACCACTTAGCAATGAGTAGAAACCACAGTCCAGGGGAGAAACTAGACAGCGGCCTCCCACAGACAGCAGCAGGGAGGATGGCATAGATAGTCCCACTTACCTGATCTTCAGTGAGACTCAACAAAGGATTAAATGTCCAGCCCAGCAAAGTAGGGACTCTTATATAGTGCCTGGTCCAGCCTCCCACGGGACTGACTGGCCATGTGGTCTGAGGTGCTAATTGTGGAGTCATCATAACGAGCTTCCTCTGAAATTGCTGAGGGTTTGAGTCACAGCTTGGAGTCATCATAAGGAGCTTCCTCTGAAATTGCTGAGGGTTTGAGTCACATGACTGTTAATCAGACTGCATTTGGCCTGTAGGTCCTCACAAACCTCAGCAGGGTTGGGCTCCTCTCAGATCCCTCTCATCAGAGGCACCAGGAAAGGAATGTTCCTAAAACGTTATCTCCATCTGTTAAGCCACAGCTGGGGTTCCCTGTCTGCCCAAACTGGTTCAGGACATAGAGATAAGATCCACCAACCCCATCTTGTCTTCACCAGCAGGAAGGCTTTGAGCCTGTGGCCTGGGGTCTGTCTGGGTTGCACTTGGACAGCTGATTTCTGGCATTTCCCCTGGATGTCTCTTCACAGAGCCTGCAAGGCCACACTTTGCAGGCAAGGAAGATGGCTCATTGTGCCATCATGAGCAAGCAGAGACTTTGGGCTTCCCAGAAAGAGTGATTATCCTGTGTGGTGGTCTTGAGGGGAGTTGGAGTTTGGGTTAGAAAATGTGGGGGGGGGGGAGGGAGAAAGCAGGCCATCTCCATCTTCTGGACCTCGATCATCACACCCTGAGAGTGGGGCTGCTTACACAGACTGCAGAGTGAGCAAAAAGAGGCTGGAGCCGAGTTATCCTGTCTCCTAGCTTTCCAGAAAGGGTTTACTCAGGCAAGGAGGGCAAGGGAGGGCTCTTCTGCCAGCCAGGAGATGACAGGAAAAGTTCCAGATCAAACACACTAAACTCCTTATCAGTCCCAGCTGTCACTCTCACCTGGTGTACCCTCCCTGAGCATTCTTCAAAGCTCCACTCAAGTCTCCCACCTTCCAAAGGCCTTTCCTGGTTATTCTAAACAAGAATTTGAATTCATCTCTTTATGAGCTCCCACCAGATCTGGTGCTATTTATGTGACATTTACTATTGCTGTTGAGACTTCCAGTTATTTATGCCTAAAATCTTATTATTCTCCTGGATTATCAGTTCCTAGCAGGTGAATAATTACTGGTGGAGGGTGGATGTAGGAGATAGCTGGGAGTAGAGGGAGGTCTCATTTAAGTGAAAATGGGAAAATAATCATATTGAAAAAAGACCTTAGTCCATACAGTGGTGGCTTTGCATTTGTTTGCTAACGGTGACCAGAGTACAGGGACTTCAAGTGTGACAATTCTCTCCTCACCACTCCCGCAAACCCCTTAACTTGAAGAGGTAGGTTTGGGTCATTTCCTAAGAAAGATATTTGTCTAAAACCAGAAATGCCTTTAAATGTTTATATAGGTTTTGGATGTGTGAAACTTGAGAAGTTTTTAAAAGGTGAGCTGGGAAGACCAGCTGGCATTTTGGGCCTTTAAGACTGGTGTGGAGGACTGATGTTGCACCAGCAGGGGTGACTGGGTATAGGATGGGGAGGCTCTGCTCCTCTCGTTCCTTCTTTTATCCTCCTTTTACTGTTCCTCCTTCTGTTTCTCCTCTCTGTCCTTGTCTCCTTCCTCTTCTCTGTGGAATGTTGTTTAAGAGACAAAGCAACCCTCCTGTTCGCTGTCACTTAGTTGACTGATTTATTCTGTCTATTACTCATGGCTCCAGTGTGGTGTTGGACTCTTCCCTTACACAATGGCTCACAGTTTTACGGAGAAGGTGAGGAGGGAAGCCTCATGGCCAGAGGGTCCCTCACTAGTCTTGGGTAGAAGGGCCTGTAAGGTTCCCTGGGGGAGAGGGTGTCTGGGCTACGGCTCACTGGACAGCAGGGGCTACTCTGGCAAGGAGGGGAAGGGTGCCTTGGTAGGAGGCTGTGGCAATACAGAGATCTGAGTGAGATGGAAGGGGAGACTGAGGCTGTCTCAGCAAAGGGAAAGGTGAGATGTTGGGGGGGAGGACACCTGCTTGGTTGAGATTTCCAGAAGTTTTCTGAGACAGGATATGAGTGGTGACCTTGCTTGTGCCACATGCATTTGTGTGGCTTTTGATAAGCCTAAGGACAAGGCGACTAAACGGGGATGTGCAGAGCAACAGGAAAATAGATCGTGTTTTCATGGGGGATGCTGAACCCAGACTTCGGCTCAAACTTTGGCTCCTCTCAAAGGACTCTCTGCCTGTCATTGAGTTGATTCATGGCAGGGAAGCATTCTTGAAATTGAGCTCAAAGTCCTGTGTTAGGAAGATGCCCACAGCCCAATCCATCGAATTTGTGAGTATTTCAGGTTATTAAGCAGAAGAAAATGAAGTGAGTGCATGAAATCTAAGTTGCTGATCAGATGCTCCTAAAATAGAGAGATTATCCTACATCATCCTGGTGGGGACAGTGTGATCACAGGCTCCTTAAAAGGAAAAGAAGAGTAAGTGTCACAGTAATGTGCATGACTGAGCCTTGACGGGCTGTTACCAGTTTTGAGAATGAAAGGGGACTTTGGGGGCAGCTTGAAAAGACCGGGACATGGGTTCTCCCACAGAGCCTCCAGAAAGGGACAAAGCGTGCTGGCACTTTTTGCCCAGTGACACCTGTGTCAGATTCTTGACCTCCAGGAGTTATAATCGACTGTGATACAGTTTTGTTTTAAGCCACTAAATTCGTGGCAAAGTGCTTTAGAGCAATAAAAACTGAGGTGCCTTCTGAGTGTACGAAGTTCCTGGGAACTCGGGAGGAGGAGTCCCTGAGGAAAGACGAAATCTTGTCTTAGCGTTCCCTCGTGTGAGCACGTCTGACGTGTCCTCTGGGTACTCTCGATCAAAAACCAGCTCTTGGTAAAGAGGCACCGAAAGGCACAGAAGAACTGAACTCAGGATCACATTAGTCTGGGCTAATGTGAAACATAGAAAAGAGACTTGGCCTCTCACAGCCTCAGTTGAGAAGGGAAAATTCCATTTCACAGCTCACAGATTTCTTGTGAGACAGAGGATGTGTGCTCCAGACCAGGTCTATCAAGCCACTCATGGAATGTTAGTGTGAGCTGAATCTGTTCATGGCTCACCTCCTCCAGGAAGGCTTCCGTGGTTCCTCTCCGGTTCTTCTTTTATGTGCTGTGCTCTGTCCTCACTTGGCCTCTGACTTGTGCTTCTCTGCCTACTGTGATGCTCAGAGGCTCAGGATACTTGGTTCTGTCTCTGACAAGATGTGTGACCCTTTCTGGCCTCAGTTTCATCATCTTTAAAATAGGAAGGTTAGACTTCCCGTCAGGTGAAGGCCAGCTGTGATACTATAAATGTGATCAGAAATGACCAGCCTGGGCATCTAGGGCTTTATGTGTGTGTTTGGGCATGTCCTCCTCGAGCAGATTATCATACGCCCAGTCTCTTGTCCTCTGTGTGTGGTAGTGACCCAGCCATAAGACTGAGTGACTTTAGGTGACTCATTTTTTCCTGGGTGCAGGGTGGGAGTATTTGGGGTCTGAGCCCTCAAAAATCAACTTGAGTCACCTACTATCTAGGGCTATGGCCTGGACAGCTTTGGAGAGATTACCCCACCCCAAATTTTAAGATAAAGCGACTGAGAAGTTTCTCTGATCATCCCCAGCCCTCCAGCAAGACTAGGGCTAATCTGATTTAATGCCATCTGAGATTTCAGATTTCTGGTCTGTCATTACTGGGAGCCAGGGAATAATTAGACAGGCTTAGCACGAGAGACTCAGTTGTGTGCAGGACGTTTTTCCCCATTCTCATTAAATAGTTATCTCCTTTGTTCAGATCATAAAGTTCCCAGTCTCCTCTGAGTCACTGGCCTGCATTTTACAAGTCAAAGGCTCTGATAAAGCTGAATGGTGCTGAAGGTGGCTTGACCTGCTTCCTGGGGAGCGGGCACCTCTGGAGAGCTCCGGGACTTGTTGGGGGTGAGCTCTCCCCGTTTTCCCCTCTCTATTCCCCATGTCAACACACGGGAGTCTGAGTCAGGGTATGAACTCAGGGAGGGTTGTGCTTTATAAGCCCTTATGGCTGGCAGGGACCTGAGAGGACACTGATCCCACCTCCTCACTGTAGCCTGAGCACATGCTTTGAGCAGGAAACATAGAACATTTTATTGACTGCATTTTTTATTCAAGGAATTGAAGAGCAAAAGTCTTGAGGGCCTTGTTCAGGGTTACATGGTGAACTTTTGTCTGGTCTGGGCAATGGTTCATGTGAGAAACATTTAGGAGGATGACACAGTATTGGGGATTCTTTTTTCTTTAAGGCAGAGTCTCACTCTGTCACCCTGGTAAAGCACTGTGAAGTCATAGCTCACAGCAACCTCAAACTCCTGGGTTCAAGTGATCCTCTTGCTTTAGCTTCCTGAGTAGCTGGGACTACAGGCTCCCAGCATTATACCTGCTAATTTTTTTATTTTTATTTATTTTAAGACAGAGTCTTGCTATGTCATCCTTGAAAGAGTGCCATGGCTTTGTAGCTCACAGGAAACTCAAACTCTTGTGCTTAAGTGATTCAGCTTAAGGCTTGGCCTCAGCCTCCCAAGTAGCTGGGACTATAGTTGCCCACTACAATACCCGGTTATTTTTTTTTGTTGCAGTTGTCATTGTTGTTCAGCAGGCCCAGGCCAGTTTGAAACTGCCTGGCTTGGTGTATGTGGCCTGCACCGTAACCACTGAGCTATTGGCACTGAGCCAAGTTTTTCTATTGTTTGTGGAGACAGGGTCGCACACTTGCTCAGTCTGGTCTCAACTCCTGAACTCATACAATCCACCCTCCTTGGCTTCCCAGAGTGCTAGTATTACATGTGTGAGCCACCATGCCTGTCCTGCATTGAGGATTCTTCTTAAGCTTTATAGGGAGACAGCAAAGTCAGACCAGACAGTGGTTCTTAATAGTTCTAGGGATATAGTGAAATATACATCTGTTCAGGCCTTCATCTTCAGAGAGTCCCGGGGCCCCAAGTTAAGGGCTGCTAACAGAGAAGTGATGTCCCACATTGTTTAGGTTTGCTTTTGGTCTTCAGCTTTTCCCCTGCAGTCTTCAGTTCTGCAGTCTGAGTTCAGTTTGGCCTAAATTCAGGGGTGGAAATCCCAGACTCTTCTATCAGTCCTCTCACTGTGACTCTGGTTGATTTCCTCTCAGTTTCCTCGCCCAGATGCCATCCTTCTGGTTCCTGCTGTGGCTCAGCTTGTGACTGGGTCCCAGGGGATGGCCTCCTAACTCTACTTGCCTTTGAAGATATTTATTATCCTTTCATGGGATTCTGCTTTCCTCCCTCAAACCCACTACTTCTAACAGGAGATGGTGAGACTGGCCACACAGGTGATGGTTATTGCAGCGTGAGCCTAGGCGATGAGTGTTATGGGCATCTTGGCTTTCAGTTCAGTTCCCCATGTCAGGGGCTTGGCACAAATTATCTCACTTTATCACTGCACCCCCATCCATTAGCAACACCTTTCTCTTATTCTTTGGATGAAGACACAGAGACCCCCTTCTCTCACTGAGGGGGACCACCTGCCTGGGCTCTGTAGCTGGATGTTGCAGTGCCAACTCTCCTGTGTGGGCTCAAGCCCTTCCACTTTCCCACATTTTCTTCTACCTGCTCTGAGGAGGCCATGAGGAGGGCTGCCAGGGTCTGCATCTGTGGCCAAAGGGGAAAGTGGCCAAGGGAAGGACTGTGACCAGGGCTGGGTGCCTCTTCTCAGCCCCAGGTCACCCATATTCGGCCCCCTTCCCCTCTCTCCACTGCAGCATTCTGAGGATGAGTTCATGCCCTGAGGTTAGGGAGCAGCTGATGGCATAACCCAGGGTGCCTCCAAAGCCACTTAGTGCCCACTCATTTGTTATTACTGAATGTCTGCTGTGTGTGCCTGGCTATCCTTACTCAAAGGGCTTACAGGCTAGAGAGTCAGATTATAAAGAAAGGTCCAGACTATGGCATGCTAAGTGTTACAGGAGAGGAAAGAACTCTGAGATTACAGAAAGGGGCAGCTGACCAGACTGGGGGCTGGACGGGGGGAGATTCCTAGAGCAGGTGACCCTGAAAGGATGAGGATTTCACCCAGTTGGGTCATTCAGTGGAGGATTCAGTGGGGGAAGGAAGAGTGATAGAGAAGTGAGTGTAAAGTCTCAAAGGCCATAAACTCTCTACTGTGTGACGGAAAATGCCAGCAAAGTTTTAGAAGGAGGTGGAGAAATGGCATGCTAGGCCAGAGAAGGAGGCAGGGGCCAGGTCCTGAAGACTCTGTACCACACTTGTCATTTGAGCTGTTCTCCAGGCAAACGGGAAGCTTTTATGGGCTTTAAGCATGAGTATGAAGTATAAATTTCAGTTTTAGCAACACTGCCTTGGTTGACTTTTGCTGGTGCCAAGAATGGAGGAAGAAGATTTCAAAGGCCAGTAAGGAAGGCTGAGCGGTACAGGGAGAGATGCCGAGGGCTTTTCTGGTGGGAGCAACCAGACTCTTCTGCCTGAGCAGACTTGCTCTGAGCCTGGGGGAGAGCACTAGCTCTGGAGTGAGGCTTCTCAGCTGCTGCAAAGCTCCTGGTAAGCATCTTACAACCAGTTTGTATCTTGGAGTCATTGTGTGTTTGGCAAATGACTTACTGTATTTGCCAATCTGTTTATTTGCTGAACTTCAAGATAGCTGTGACATAGAAGCAGCTATGAGTTAGCACCAATAAAATCTTCCTGAATGTGACTGTGCTTGTGTTCCTGAGCTGGAATATTTGGTCATATGGAAGCAAGACTGGAAAAAATAGGGCAGGTTTGGTAACTGGTCACTTCCTGCCATCTCCCAGATGTCATGCACACAGGGAGTGCAAGAACATAACCACAGAGTCCCTCCAGCTTCAAAGTCAGACGTCTCTGATGCCACGCCCAGCCCTTGCTCAGCACTGGCAGGCACACCAATCGATGGTGCCTGAAGACTGCAAGGGGGCTGAGTTTAGGTCAGATTTACTGAAAGGAGCAGCGACCAGCTTGGGCAGTGCTTAGATGGTGTCTGCACCCAGGGGCAGTCAAAGACCCTTTTTATACAGGGTCATTGGAGGTGGGCAAATTCTATAGCTTGTCCTGGAAAGTTAGGGTCCTTAGGCAGGAAATTCTGAGGCATGGGGCTGATCAGGTCATTTGTCTCCTTTGTCTTAGGAGGAGAGGAAGGGGGGTTTCTATAGGTTTAGGCCTCCTAACAGCCTGCTGTGGGAGCACTTAGAAGTCCCCTTTCCACATCAGCTGTACTTTCTGGAGAAAGCACAAGGCAAGCGTGGGGGTGTGTGTGCAGAGGCTCCTTTAGTGACCACTGTGGTGGACTTAGAACAGCTTTGCTGGGAGGGGGGAAGGCTAGATGCTGCCCTGTCTCCTTGTCTGGGAGCCATCGAACCTGGCGCTGGACAGGCACTTGTGATGCCACCCTTCAGGTGCTGCGTTTGAGGCAGAACCCATGCCTGTCACCAGGGTAAGTATAATTATGGCAGTCTACATGGTGCCCTCATCATGCTCTAGCCATCGCCCAGAATTACCTTTGATCCAGCCCTTTGCTGGGAGAGTAGCCATTAAGAGATGGCTATCTTTCATTTACATGGGAGAAACGGGAATTAAATTGGCAAAGGACAGTTTCATAGTCTCAGAGCTGGCCTGCTCCCAGAGTTCTCAGAGCCACCTGGAGGCACAGCCTGGACTCAGACTCCCATGGAGCCACTCCCAGGCCTGGGACTGAGACCCTATGCTTGGAGGGAAGGCACACAGGGCAAGGTGCCCTCTACATGGGGCTCCGACAACCATTCTCCCTTTCTGAGACTCTAGGACTGGAGGGAAGGCACACAGGACGAGGTGCCCTCTACATGGGGCTCCCACAACCTTTCTTCCTTCCTAAGACTCTATGCCTGGAGGGTGGCACATGGGGCGAGGTGCCCTCTACATGGGGCTCCCACAAATATTCTCCCTTACTGAGACTCTATGCCTAGAGGGTGGAACATGGGGCGAGGTGCCCTCTACATGGGGTGAGCTCCACAACATTTCTCTCTTCCTGAGACTCTAGGACTGGAGGGAAGGCACACAGGGCGAGGTGCCCTCTACAGGGGGCTCCCACAACCTTTCTCTCTTCCTGAAACTCTAGGCCTGGACGTTGGCACACAGGGTGAGGTGCCCTCTACATGGGGCTGGCTCCTACAATCATTCTGCCTTCCTGAGACTCTAGGATTAGAGGGATGGCACACAGGGCAATGTGCCCTCTACATGGGGCTCCCACAACCATTCTCCCTTCCTGAGAATCTATGCCTGGAATGATGGCACACAGAGTGAGGTGTCCTCTACATGGGGCTCACACAACCATTTACACTTCCTGAGACTCTATGCCTGGAGGATGGCATACAGAGTGAGGTGTCCTCTACCTCACACCTTCTACCTAGAAGGTGTCTTCTAGGCCTGGAAGGATGGCACACAGGGTGGGTTGACCTCTATGTGGGGCCCCCACAACCATTTACCCTTCCTGAGTCTCTATGTCTGGAGGGTGGCATACGGGGCGAGGTGCCCTCTACATGGGACTGGCTCCCACAACAACTCTCCCTTCCAGAGATTCTAGGTCTGGAGGATGGCATACAGGGTGAGGTACCCTCCGCAAGGGCTCCCACAACCATTCTCCCATCAGGGGACTCTACGCCTGGAGGGTGGCACACAGGGTGAGGTGCCCTCTACAGGGGCTCCCAGAACACACTCTGTTCCAGAGACTCTAGGCCTGGAGGATGGCATACAGGGAGAGGTGCCCTCTACATGGGGCTCCCACCACCTTTCTCTTTTCCTGAGACTCTATGCCTGGAATGTGGCACATGGTCCGAAGTGGCCTCTACATGGAGCTCCCACAACCTTTCTCCTTTTCTGAGACTCTAGGCTTGGAGGGATGGCACACAGAACGAGGTGCCCTTCACATGGGGCTGGTTCCCACAACCATTCTCCCTTCCTGAAACCCTAGGACTAGAGGCTGGCACACAAGGTGAGGTGCCCTCTATATGGGGCTCCTACAACCATTCACTCTTCCTGAGACTCTAGCCCTAGACGGATGGCACAAAGAGCAAGGTGCCCTCTACATGGGGCTCACACAACTATACTCCCTTCCTGAGATTCTAGGCCTGACGATGACCCACAGGGCGAGGTGCCCTCTACATGGAGCTGGCTACCACAACAATTCTACTTCCCTGGGACTCTAGGTCTGGAGGGATGGCATATGGGCTGGGGTGCCCTCTATATGGGGCTGGCTCCCACAACCATTCTCCTTTCCTGAGACTACAGGCCTGGAGGGATGGAGGTGCCCTGTACATGGGGCCAGGTCCCATGACAATTCTCCCTTCCTGAGAATCTATGACTCAGGGGTGGCACATGGGGTGAGGTGCCCTCTACATGGGCCTAGCTCCCACAACCATTCTCCCTTCCTGAGACACTTTGCCTGGAGGGATGGCACACAGGTGAGGTGCCCTCTACATGTGGCTCCTGCATCCATTCTCCCTTCCTGAGATTCTAGGCCTGGAAGGATGGCACACAGGGTGGGTTGACCTCTACGTGGGGCTCCCGCAACCATTCTTCCTGAGACTCTAGACCTGGATGATTGCACATAGGGTGAGGTGCCCTTTACATGGGGCTGGCTCCCACAACCATTCTCCCTTCTTGAGACTCTAGGCCTGGAGGCTGGCACACGCGGCAAGGTGCCCTCAACATGGGGCTAGCTCCCACAACCTTTCTACCTTCCTGAGACTCTATGCCTGGAGGATGGCACATGGGGTGAGGTGCCCTCTACATGGGGCTAGCTTACACAACCACTCTCCCTTCCTGAGACTCTAGGCCTGGAGGGATGGCACAAAGAGCAAGGTGCCCTCTACATGGGGATCCCACAACCATTCCCTCTTCCTGATACTCTAGGCCTAGAGGGTGGCACAGGAGTGAAGTGCTCTCTACATAGGGCTGGCTCCCACAACTATTCTCCATTCCTGATACTCTATGCCTGGAGGACGGCACACAGGGTGAGGTGCCCTCTACATGGGGTTGGCTTCTACAACCATTTTCCCTTCCCGAGACTCTAGGAATGGAGGGATGGCACACCAGGTGAGGTGCCCTCTACATGGGGCTCCCACAACCATTCTCCCTTCCTGAGACTCTAGGCCTAGAGAGTGGCTGACTAGGTGAGGTGCCCTGTACATGGGGCTGGCTCCTACAACCATTCTCCCTTCCTGAGACTCTAGACCTGGAGGATGACACACAGGGTGAGGCGCCCTGTACATGGGGCTGGCCTCTGCAACCATTCTCCCTTCCTGAGACTCTAGACCTGGAGGATGACACACAGGGTGAGGCACCCTGTACATGGGGCTGGCCTCTGCAACCATTCTCCCTTCCTGAGCCTCTAGGACTGGAGGGATGGCACACAGGGTGAGGTGCCCTCTACATGTTATTCCCACAACCATTCTCCCATTCTGAGACTCTAGGCCTGTAAGGATGGCACACAGAGCTAGGTGGCCTCTACATGGGGCTCTCACAACCATTCTCCCTTCCTGAGACTCTTGGCCTGGAGGATGGCACACAGGGAGAGGTGCCCTCTACAGGGGGCCTGATCCCACAATCATTCTCCCTTCTTGAGACTCTAGGCCTGGAGGGATGGCAGATGGAGTGCGGTACCCTCCATGGGACTGGCTACCACAACCATTCTCCTTTCGTGAGACTTTAGACCTGGAGGGCGGCACACAGGGCACGATGCCCTTCACATGGGGCTGGATCCCACAACCGCTCTCCCTTCCAGAGACTCTAAGACTGGAGGATGGCATATGGGGCGAGGTGCCCTCTGCATGTGGCTGGCTCCCACAACCATTCTCCTTTCATGACAATCTATGCTTGGAGAATGGAACCCAGGGAGAGTTTCCCTCTACATGGGGCCCTTACAACCATTCTCCCTTCCTGACACTCTAGGCCTGGAGCGATGGCTCACAGAGAGAGGTGCCCTCTACATGGGGCCAGCTTCCAGAACCATTCTCCCTTCCTGAGCCTCTATGCCAGGAGGGTGTCACACAGGGTGAGGTGCCCTCTACATGGAGTTCTCAAAACTATTCTCTTCTCCTGAGACTCTAGGCCTGGAGGGATGGCATAAGGGCAAGGTGAGTCCCTTTCTGAGATTCTAGGCCTTGAGAGTGGAACACAGGGCAAGGTGCCATCTACTTGGAGCTCTCACAACCATTCTCCCTTCCTGAGACTCTAGGCCTGGAGGGATGGCACACAGGGCGAGGTGTCCTCTACCTGGGGCTGGGTCCTACAACCATTCTCTGATAGTGAGACTCTAGGCATGGATGGATGGCACATAGGGTGAGGTGCCCTGTACATGGGGCACCCACGACAATTTTCCCTTCCTGAGACCCTAGGCCTGGAAGGATGGCACATAGGGCGAGCTGCCCTCTACATGGGGCCAGATCACACAACCTTTCTCCCTTCCTGAGACTCTGCCTAGAGGGTGGTACATGAGGCGAGGTGCTCTCTACATGGTGCTGGGTCCCACAACTAGTCTCTCTTCCTGAGAATATAGGCCTGGAGGGATGGTATAAAGCTTAAGGTGCCCTCTACATGGGGATCCCACAACTATTCTCCCTTCCTGAGACTGTAAGCCTGGAGGATGGCAACATGGTGAGGTGCCCTCTACATGGGGCTGGCTCCCACTACCAAACTCCCTTCCTGAGACTCTAGGCCTGGAGGGATGGTAAGCAGGCTGAGGTGCACTCTATACGGGGCTCCCACAACCACTCTTTTTGTGAGACTCTACGGCTGGAGGATGGCACACGGAGTGATGTGCCCTCTACATGGGACAGGTTCTCACAAACATTCTCCCTTCATGAGACTCTAGGCCTGGAGGGATGGCACATGGGCTGAGGTGCCCTCTGTATGGGGCTGGCTCCCACAACCATTCTCCTTCCCTGAGACCACAGGCCTGGAGGGTGGAAGACAGGGTGAGGTGCACTCTACATGGGGCTCCCATAACCATTCTCCATTCCTGAGACTATAGGCCTGGAATATGGCACACAGGGTGAGATGCCCTCTACATGGGGCTGGCCTCTACAACCATTCTCCCTTCCTGAGACTCTAGGACTGGAGAACTGGCAAGCAGTTGCATGTGTTCATTTGGCCTAATCCTGCTGGCTGCTATAGGTGCAGCAGCAGTGAGATTGCAAACTGGAAAGGACTTACCTGTGAGCTGTCTGGGGCTTTTTGGACTTGACATTCAGTTGAATGACCTTGGGAGAACTTGGGCAAGAGAGCAGAGGTCTTTGAGTGTTGTCTAGGACCCCAGACTGAGCCACCAAGCCAGATGGAGCTACCAGTGTTTGGTTGTTGGCTGTGTGGAGCCATTGTGGGAGAACTGCCCTGGCAAGCTCCAACCTCAGGGTCACAGAATAAGCATTGGGCAGGTAGTGAGTAATCTAGTGACTGAGGAGCCTAAAGGCGGGGACTGAGACGCCTTGCAGCCTTAGCCCTCAGGGGCATAGGGTGAGACTGGTTTTGGCACACTGGGTAAGTGGGTAGCCACTCAAGGAGTGATCCCAGCCATAGCGCTATCCTGGGGAAGCTTTGGCTTAGCCCAAGTTAGCAATTTAAAGTGTCTTATAAGCAGGCTGAGGAGAATTTAAGCTCTCCACCCTGCAGGGTTTGAGAAATCATTAGAAACACAGGGTCACTCCCTACAAAGATCCAGTAACAACAGAGCGATTCTGCCAGGGTCTGATCTGGGAGAGAAACGTCCCCAACTCTAAGGAAGGTCATAGGCAATAGTGAAAAATAATCATGAAGCGGAATCAACAGAAAAATTCTGGCAATATGAATAACCAGAGTAGATCAACTTCCCCAAGGAATGACAACGTAGATGAAGTATAAGATCCCTTGCATAAGCAAATGGCTGAGATGTCAGAAGTTGAATTCAGAGTCTGGATAGCAACTAAGATCAGCTCAATGGAGGAAAAGATGAAGTTAAAATTTCAAGCAGTAATCCAAAAGACCCAAAAGATGTCTCGAGAAAGGAATGAGTTCAAAGAGAAAATGGCCAAAGATTTTGACACATTGAGACAAGAAGTAGTAGCCCTCAAAGATCTGAGAAATAGAATCCCTCAGTAACAGAATAGAGCAAGCAGAAGAAAGGATCTCTGAAACTGAAGACAGAGACTTCGAACGCTCCCAAGTGCTCAAAGAGATAGAGAAATGGAAGTCAAAATCAGATCATTCTCTCAGACAGCTCTGGGATAATTCAAAGAAAACCAATATTTGCCTTATAGGGATACCTGAAAATGATGAAGTGGCATCACGAGGCACAGAGTCCCTTCTTTACGAGATTATGAAAGAGAACTTCCCTGACATGCCAAGAGATTCTGAAATTCAGATAGCAGACAGTTTTAGGACCCCAGCACGACCCAACCCAAATAAGACATCCTCCAGGGACATCATAATTAAGTTCACAAAAGTTAATATGAAAGAGGAAATTCTAAAAGCAGCCAGATGTAAGAAATCCATTACCTACAAGGGGAAGAACATTACAATAACTGCAGACCTCTCTGATCAAACCTTTCAAGCTAAAAGAGAATGGTCATCGACTTTTAACCTCCTAAAACAAAAAAACTTTCAACCCAGGATCCTGTATCCAGCTAAATTGAGTTTCATCTACGATGGAGAAATTAAATACTTCAACAACATCCACATGCTGAAGAAATTTGCTATAACTAAGCCAGCTCTCCAGGA
>CAUYON010003213.1:0-12340 GCA_963573935.1 Arctocebus calabarensis | reverse complement strand
TTTGTGTTTACATGGATGGAGCTGGAACATATTCTTCTTAGCAAAGTATCTCAAGAATGGAAGAAAAAGTATCCAATGTACTCAGCCCTAATATGAAGCTAATTTATAGCTTTCATATAAAGGCTAAAACCCAATTATAGCATAAGAATACAGGGAAAAGGGAAAGGGAGGGGAGGGGAAGGGAGAGGATTGGTGGAGGGAGGGCAATTAGTGGGATCACACCTATGGTGCATCTTAGCAGTGTATTGGTGAAAATTATTGAATGTAGAGTATCAATGTCTTTATATAGTGATCAAGAAAATGCTATGAAGGCTATCTCTAACAGTATGATCAAAATATTTCTGATTATATATGAAGCACATTCTGCCATATGATTGCACCAATGTACACAATTATGATTTAATAAAATTATTTTAAAAAAAAAGAATGAATGATGATATATTCAAAAAAAAATTACCACGTAACCACTAAAGCAAACCATTATGTTTTCGATAAACATTTAATGGCATAGCATAATGCCTACGATTTGCTAAGTGAAAAATCTGAGTGGCAATCCAATTGTATAAAATTTTTTTAAATAAATTTAAATATAAAATTTAGGATAAAATTCCCTAGGCTGGCCCAATTCTAATTTTTATCCTAAGAAAATAATGAGAAATACATAGAATGATATGTGTACACAGATGTTTGTTATAGAATTTATTATAATATAAAAAAAGGAAGAATTTGGAAATTGGTCGAATTAATATGATATATCTATTTTGTGGGAAACTATACAGTCTTTAAAAGTCATATTTTTGAAGAATATTTAATGAAACTGAAAAATGTTCATAAAATGTCAAATTAAGTGATGTAATTCCAAGCTTTATGTAGCATAGTTCATGTATGTTGAAAAAAGAATCAAATATATTTATAGCTTGATAACAAGGTATTTAAAAAAATTTAACATGTTATTAGAAAACTAACGGAATTTGGAAAAATTACTTTATTGTTTTTTTTAGTCTCTTGGGAGGAGGCTGTGTGTGTATGCTTTGCCACACAAAATTTTCCAGGTCTGAATCTAAACTAATTTGTCGCTTATAACAACTGTTCATTCTTTGGACTCAGGCTTGGGTGTAGTTGTGAACTGGGCCCATGAATCACATGAGCTAAGAGTCTTACACATGCCTTCTGGGTCACTCTTCATTCCAGTGTGCAGGAGTAGTTGCCCTAGTTGCTCAGGGTACTAGTTTTAAAAATGTACCAAGACAACCATTTTTAGAAAGAATGAAATTTTTAAAGATGAAGTCATTAAACAGTCACACTATTACTTAAAAATGAAACAGAGAGGGCGGCTCCTGTGGCTCAGTGAGTAGGGCGCCGGCCCCATATACCGAAGGTGGCGGGTTCAAGCCCGGCCTCGGCCGAACTGCAAAAAAACAAAAAAATAGCCGGGCGCTGTGGCGGGCGCCTGTAGTCCCAGCTACTAGGGAGGCTGAGGCAAGAGAATCGCTGAAGCCCAAGAGCTGGAGGTTGCTGTGAGCAGTGTGTGACGCCACGACACTCTACCCAGGGCGATAAAGTGAGACTCTGTCTCTACAAAAAAAAAAAAAATGTCCTACTGTTTGATCCGGCAACTCTTCTACTAGGTATATACCCAGATGATCAAAAATTATTTTACAACAAAGACATTTACTCCAGAATGTTTATTGCAGCCCAGTTCATAATTGCCAAGACATGGAAACAGTCCAAGTACCATCAACCCATGAATGGATTAACAAATTGTGGTATGTGTACACCATGGAATACTATGCAGGCATAAAAAGATGAAAACTTTGCATCTTTTATGTTTACCTTGATGGAGCTAGAACATATTCTTCTTAGTAAAGTATCTCAAGAATGGAAAAAAAAGTATCCAATGTACTCAACACTACTATGAAATCAATATATAATCACCTACACATTCATATGAATGGCAAAACATAACTATAGTCCAAAAAGTAGAAGGGAAGAGAAGGGGGAGGGGAGAGGGGATGTGGGAGGAGGGTTTTGGGGGGACCTTACCTAATGTGCATGATGCAATGGTGCATATTGAAACTATTAAGAAATGAGTATAATTATGATGGATGTGTTAGTTCAATGTAAGCATTTCACACTATATATCAAAGCAGTACACTGAACCCCATAAATGTATCAATGTACAAAGTTATGATTTAATAAAATATAATAATAAAAATCTATATTTTATATTGTCTTATAGTTTATAAATACTTTCAAATCCATTGCTATTAATTCTAAAATAACCCTAAAAAGGGTCTCACCATTTACTAGAGAAAATTGAGATTTGAAAGGTCAAATGACTTATCCACTTGTTCAACAAGTAAGAAACATAACTATATTCAAATCTAGGTCTAAGCATATTATACTGTGCTGCCTTCAAAGTTTGTGACAATTATATGCCTATGATAGCTCTATAATAAATTTGAGGGTTTAAGGTAATAACTCTATATCCTAACTTATTGAAACAAAGTCATAAAGGTAGTTGTATGTTTCTATTTATTAAACCAGTAACTTAGTTTTTTAATAGTAGTATACAATACTGATGCCAAGAGGTTGAACGCATTCATTCCTTCTCTCCACAACTGTCTGAGTACCTATTATGGAGCTCAGGCACTGTGTTAGGCAGAGTGTACAGTCTTAGTGAAGAAGTCAAATATTTTAAAGCAGAAAAATGGATAACTTTTCAGTTCATGAATAAAAAAGGTAACTGAATTAATTCTATTATCTGATGTTATAAATTCTTAAGAAAGCCACTAACCAAAATTCCCATGGTACTTTAGAGTATATTAAGTCACTGCTTTATCTAATTTTATCCTCAGAACAAACTTAGGAAGAGTTTCCATCTAATTGGACAAGTATGGAAAGTGAAAATCAAAATGAAGCAATTTGCTTTAATATATATAAGACTGTAAAAGTCAAGATTCAAATATAAGAATATTGATTATAAAATCTGTTTTCTTTCAACTTTATGATCTATTCTTATGTTGAGTGGAATTAAATGTTATATTTAATTTTTGGTTTAAAAATCCACAAAATGAAAAAAATTACATAAAACATTTGCTTATTTTACCATAGTAATTATTAATAATTTAGAACTTTAAAGTAAAATAGTTAAATATCTTACTAGTTAAATATTTAAACTATCCAAATAGTTTATTTTTATTTATTAAACTATAAATAGTTTAAACAATTTAAATAGTTAAAAATATTTAAACTATTATTTAACTGGTTAATAGTTAAATAATCATCTTATGGATTATTTTATTCCCTTTCTAATTGAAGGAGAATAAAATCATCCATAAAATCACCCCATCTCTACTAAAAAAAAAAAAAAAAAAAAAAAGAAGAAGAAGAAAAAACTGAGGCAAGTGGATTGCTTGAGCCAAAGAGTTTGAGGTTACTTTGAGCTATGATGACACCACGGCATACTACCCAGGGCAGCAGCTTGAGACTCTGTCTCAAAAAAAAAAAAAAAAAGAAAGAAAGGAAGAAAAAAAAATTATTGAATTACATATCTTTAACCTCCTAGTAATTTCAAATATACTTCAAACAGGTTTTTAGAAAATGAAACAAAAATTCATTTTTTCAGTCAGCCTTCTGGTCAATATGAATAGTGAAAACAAATTTTTTCAGTCAGCCTTCAGGTCAATATGAATAGTGAAAACAAATAAATTGAGATATACAAACATAAAAGCTATTTGAATTGTAGAATTCTTTTGGAAAATATATAATTAGTTGTTTATGATTAGCAGTACTTCATTCTTCAACTCATGTTATTTCTAAAAGAATACATTAAGTAATTTAATGTTTATAAATTTATTTAACTTAAATTCTTAAGTAATATTTAAGAAAATGACTAAGTAGTAAGGAAAAAAATAGACTATAAAATGTAAGTTTTAAAAATTATTTTAAATTCTCAAATCTTTAAAATGAACTGTGCTAACTCCACCAGAACTCTTTGGGCTAAATTCTATTGGAACTAGATAGTTTTTCTAGGGTATTCATTTTCCAAGTATTAGATTTTAAAGGTCTGAAAAAAACTGCTTTAAAGAAAACCAGAGAAAATAGGACTGTTGTATCATGGTAGCAAACAAAGGTTTTTCTGTGATCCAACTCAAACAGCAATGCCATCAAACTCCTACACACAAATAACTGGAATATTTCTACATTCTTTCCCATCAAAGTTTTGATCTAAATACTGAATGCATTATTTAAAACTTGGCTTTTACTTTATTTTTAAAATATACAGAGAATGCAAGTAAAAAAAAAAAAACCACACACGAGTCAGATAAGAAAAGAAAGAATAAAGCAGAAGGGTACTAACATCTATTGAGTTTTTATGCCTAGAACCATACTAGTGACTTTATTTACATAATCTCTTTTAATATGAAATATCACCTTATGAGCCACAAGTTATCTTTATTTTACATAATCAGAAAACTTGAGGCCCAATGAGATTAAGAAACTTGCTCAGTGTTGTATAGCTCCTAAATGGGAATATCTGGATTTAATTACAAGTCATGTTTCTTTAACAACAAGTGTTCCTCCTACCACATCATGCTGATAAAGCAAAGAAAAAGAAAGAAAACAGAAGACATAAAATCATATATGTTTGTCTCTACTCATAATTCTTAAGAGGGAAGCAATTTATATAATTCTGGCAATTGTACTTACATGGGAAAAAAGCACTCAAGCTGCTTTTTCCTATGTCCTATCTCACTCCACACGACAATTATCAACACTTAAACATAGGCTTCTGAGACATACCAAGCAAGCAATCAAATCTGCAGTGGACACCAGCTGGGAGTCCTCCAATTCAATTCAATACTGCCATTAGCAGAATTCAGCTAGCTTTTGGATGGAGGTGGCCCTTACCCCCTGGAGGCTACCCTTAGTTCCTTCACATATGACACCACCAAAATAGGTAGCCCACACATGATAGACTGCTTCTCCAAAGCGAGCAAGGGAGTGAGAGACTTCAGCAAGATGGGTGCTACAATCTCATGTAATGTCATCACATACATAATCATGTATATCTTGTCACTTTGCCATACTCTGTTGGTTAGCAGCAAGTCATAAATTCTGCCTACACTCAATAGGAGGGAGTTATATAGGATATGGATACCAAGAAGTGAGGATCACATGGGCACTTTAGAATCTGTTTTTCATCCACCTTGTTTTTATATTTCCTAGCGAAGTAATTATCATCACTTACTATTAAATACAAAATTTCACCTATATATTATTCTTCATGGTAAATTCTTCTACTTAAAAAGCCATGATACTTGAGCACATAGAACTACTGGGTTGGATTCCTCTTTTTTAAAATTTCATCCTTATTCTTCATCAATCCTAGTCTCCCACTATGATCCTTCTTAGTAGCCATTTGTTTTACGAAAACCTTCCCAATTTAATAACATCTTCCTTTTTAATCCTATAATTGTAGCATGTTACTATATCTCCCAAATGTTACACTGTCATTAGTATTTGTACCTGTTCTGAACTGAGTATAAAAATAAAAAGACCTACTCCCCTGGTTAAAATCATCCAAAGACTCTCCATTACATTAAAAGCCAAATCTTTACTATGGTCTATGAGGCAACACAATTAACCCCTACCTACCTTTTCTATCAATATCTACTCTCTTTCTTGCCTACCATTCCAACAACATTAATCTTCTTAATGTTCCTAGAACATATCAAATCCATTAGCGCCTCAGGGCCATTGCAGTACTGCCTGGAATATCATTACCCCAGATTACCACATGTTTTTTCTCATTCTTCAGGGCTTATCTGACTTACTTGGCCATCAACTCAGAGAAGCCTTCCCTAACTATCCTATCGAAAGAAGTTCTTTAGCAATTTTCTGTCATGTATATCATTACCTTATTTTATTTCTTCATAGCATTAATCACAATTGGAAATCATGCAGAGGCCGGGCACAGTAGTTCATGTCTGTAATCCTAGCACTTTGGGAGGCCAAAGCAAGTGGATTGCCTGAGCTCACAGGTTTGACACGAGCCTGAGCACCTGGTGCTCTAAAAATAGCCAAGTGTTGTGGTGGGCGCCTGTAGTCCCAGCTACTTGGGAGGCTGAGGCAAGAGAATTGCTTAATCCCAAGAGTTTGAGGTTGCTGTGAGCTACACTGCCACACACTCCACTGAGTAATACTCATAGTAAGACTCTGTCTCAAAAACAAAACAAAAAAAAGATAGGATGAGTAAGATGAAACAAAGTGAGACTCTGTCTCAAAATAAAAAAAAAAAAGAAATCACTTACATACTTGCTTAATTATTGATTTTTCATCTCCCTTCATTAGAATATAAGCTCATGACAATAGTGGTTTTACTTTCTTCAGTGCCATATCACAACACCTAGAATGGTGTTATAATAACCATGTTTTCTGGTCTCTGTATTTGATGCTTAGATATCTGGATATTGATGACCCTGGTGTGACTGTTCCTCCCATGGCTACCTCAGTAGCAAGGTAGTGAGCCATTCATTTGAAAACCAAGCTCTTGATATTCCAGGCCACAATTCTCCTGTCCTAATCACCCCAAGGCCCAGGTACTAGACAACTAGAGATAGCCAATATGTCATTGGCCTCCCTAAAATCACCCAAACTAGCCAACCCTATGCCTACTTAGAAATCTTTATCTGTTCCTTCTCATAGAAATCACAATAAAGGCATTTGCCCACTTTTATCCTCACTTCCTCTGCTCCTCAACTTACCTTGGTGCTTCCCCATGTGTCCCTGCAGGGTGTTTACTATCTAGGAAACTATAAGTATAAAAACTTCATGATAGTGTCTGTGTATCTAACCATACCTGATTAAAACAAATCCTGGGTATCCTTAAATTAAGTGCTTACCATACAGCATATACTCAATAAATATTTGTTGAATGTATCACCTTTATCTTCCTTCAGTTCCTAGTATACAATGGGTTTACTTATATCATTCCCTAACGCATTTTATAATTAAATCATTCCTAAAACATATATTCTTTGCTCAATAAATGACAGCCACTAAGCTAAGTACTAAAGATACAAGGATGAATTAAAAAATATTTTGTTTATAAGCACTTGAAATAAGATAAAGTTGAAAGCAAAAGAATTTAGAAACATAATTTATAAATACTACAGCAAAAAAAAAAAAGCTGTTATAGCTATTGGAAGACAAAAATAACTTTAAAATGAAAAGTACTTGGAAAATACATATCCAATTCATCAGGAAGGTATTATAATTCTAACAATATTGGCACCTAAATGTGTAACTTCAAAATACTTAAAGCAATAATTAACAGAGTAATATGGGGAAAATAAAAAAATCCACCAATAAAGTAGAAGATTTTAACATATCCATCTTAATGTTTGATAGATGAAACAACCTTCCTATACTCCCCTCTCCCCAAATAAGCAGAGTTACAGAAGATTTTAACATCACAATTGGAAGGACTTTACTTGTGACCATAATAGAGTAACTGGTACTGAACTTTCTCTCATGGCTAACTAGTAGAAAAGAGCAAAATTTATGGAGGGGAAAAAAAACTTTTCAGACACTGAACAACTAGGCAGTACAAAAATGTGATACCTGAAAACAGGGAAACAAGTGAGGCTTACTCTCTATGATTACCTCAGCTTTCTAGAAGAGGTACTTTGCAGACTTAGGTGCAAGGAAAATGAATACAAGCATAGCACAACAGTCTCTCTAAATTAAAGATAGAGATTAAACTTTAGAAAGACTGAGACAGTTGGGGCTCGGCGCCTGTGGCTCAACGGGCTAAGGCGCCAGCCATGTACACCTGAGCTGGCGGGTTTGAATCCAGCCCCCGGGCCCGCCAAACAACAATGACGGCTGCAACCAAAAAAATGGCCGGGTGTTGTGGCGGGCGACTGTAGTCCCAGCTACTTGGGAGGCGGAGGCAAGAGACTCGCTTGAGCCCAGGAATTGGAGGTTGCTGTGAGCTGTGATGCCACAGCACTCTACCCAGGGCGACCGGTTGAGGCTCTTTCACAAAAAAAAAAAAAAAAAAGAAAGAAAGAAAGACTGAGACAGTTGGGATTCATAGGAGGTGGCTATGCAGAAAAAGATCTCCAAGAATCTGCAAGGAATCCTTGAGTCTCCTGCTAAATACTAAGCTTCACAGAATGAGACACCAGTAAACTGAGAAAAGAACTACTGGGGGAAAAATAATTACAATAGAGGTGTAAGTGGAACAACTACCAAAAGACACAGGGCTGGAGATCTTCAAGTGGTGACCAAAAAGAACAGAGATCACTTGAAAACTTAGAGCAGTTTAGTAGAGCTCACAGAAAGTTTTAATATTGAAACAAAACTAGCAAAAGGATTAGCTGATCAAAAGTCTTAACCGCTGACCAGAAAAACGTCCAACACTCTTTAAAAGAAGACAACAAAATCTAGTCAATTCAACAATATTACACTGTCTGGCATCCAAACAAAAGTTGTTAAGCACATTTAAAACCAAGAAAATCAGGCCGAGCATGGTGGCTCATGCTTGTAATTCTAGCATTCTAAGTGGTTGAAGCAGGAGTTCAAGACCAGCCTGAGTAAAGCGAGACTCTGTCTCTATGAGAGAGGATACCAAGGTGAGGTCTAGGAGAACCGGTCTTCTAAAGGAGACCACAAGGATGCACTTGCAGGGTCCTCTCCATGGTGACTCAGCCCTTAGGAATTTGTAAACTTAACTTCCTAGAACTTGGAAATTTCCAAGTTCTGTGAAATCCTCCAGTTCTGTAGGGGCTGGAATAGCGTCTCCCGCTTGATCAAGCTGGCCAATGAGAAGGGTACATGTGGGGTGGAACTTACTGACTGTGGATAAAAAGAGAAAGATCAAGCCAGACGGGGAGCGTGGCCATTTGGAATTCTATGCTGTAAGCTCCCATGCCTTTCCTCTTATAAAACGTGGTGTTTGGGCGCTCATTCTCTCCGTTGGGACTCGTCTTCCTGCAACATTTTTGGTTCCCTGACCAGGAAGAGAGATCACCCTTGGACAGAATATGCAAAACTGGAAGTTGCCGCCAATTCTCTGGACACCCACGTGGGGGCCCTTGATCGGCCTCAGTGATGTGAACCACTGAGCGGGCCAGGAGGCAATTTGGCCTCCCTGTGTGGACGCCTTGGCTGGGCTGAGAAAGGACCCTGTAGGGGGGTCTTCAAGGAGTCAAACACCGGGAGGAACTGGCATGCAGGAATAGGTACCTGCACAGGGAGACATCTAATGCAAGGTATGATCTGGGGATCCCACTACAGTTTTAGTGGAAGAAGGAGCCTGATCAAATCCTTGGGCATGGGCGGTGCCTGTGGTTCAAAGGGGAGGGCGCCAGCCCCACATACTGGAGGTGGTGGGTTCAAACCCAGCTCTGGCCAAAAACTGCAAAAAAAAAAAAAAAAAGCAAATCCTTGGGCATTAGATCGCCAGCAGGTCTGTTGAGAGGTGTGTGAGAGTGTGTGGATGTGGTATGACTGAGAGAACTCTGAGGGTGGAGTTGAACCTCCCTTCACAGGGCCTAGGGGAGTGTTGGTTTGCCTCCTATGGCTATGTGGCAGCTCGAGTTGGAAATTGAGGCTGCCCAGGTTAAGAAATGGGTTGGAATTGTATGCTTGTGAGTGCTTGGAGAATGAATGAGATGGGTAACAATAGGTGGGGTTTGCCCCCCCCCATTCATGGGGTGCAATGAATGTGTGAGTGTGCCCCTCTTCCCTGCTCCAACTTTGCCTCCTGGCTATTCTGAGAGAACTGGAAGTTCTAGGTTTTCTGATTTCTGTCTTTGGTGGTGGCCTCGTGGCCATGTGGGTCTTGGGGGAAAATGAAAAGACATTAGAAAAGATGTTGTTGTAGTTTTGTTACTGGAATTTCTTCAGTGAGTCTTTGGTCTCAGGAATTTGATAACAGACCCCATGGGCAAGAGATCAGTGATAAAATGGCATTTTGTTGGACTGAGGGGCATGCAGAGAAAGTAGAGAGTGCCAGAGCTATTGGCAGAGGGGCCAGGCCATGCCTTGGAAAAGTGTTGCGGTTCGGGCAGTCCAATGAACTCTGGAGGGCCCTTGAAAATCTGGGGGAGAGTGTGAATCTCGTGCTGGATGAGGCTGTATCCATATAAGCAACAGCTGTCCAAGGTGAACAGCCTCTGAAAGGGTGGAGGAGGCCCAGGTCAGAGGTTTCCTGCATAAGTCCTTTGTCTAGGGGTAAATAATTGGTCCTGAGAGATATTTTGGCCAGGACTTGGTAGACGGAAATTAAATAAAAAGTACATTCTCTTAACACAATGAAATTAAACTAAAAAGAAGGCTTGCAGATCTCCAATATTTGGAAATTAGACAACACATTTATAAATTGCCCACAGGTTACAGGCAAAATCACAGGAAAAGTACAAACAAAACATATCAAAATTTGTGGCATACAGCTAAAAGGAGTGTGGGCAACATAACCCTAGTTATTTTTCTCCAAGGCAGATTCAGGAAACCAAAAATATACTTTATTCTTTACCTTTTTGTCGTGGAGCTGGAGATAAAGAAATTCTCTGATCTATCCTGTTTCATTGTAGGTCACAAAATCTCGATTTCAAAGGGTTCCTGCCCCATACTCTGAAGGAAGGAATGCTGCCAACAGGCCCAGAAGAATCTGAACAGAAAATACTTTCTGGGTTTCCCACTTTGTCCCTTTTTGCCCAATCACATTTCTACACAGTTGTCCATGCTTCCATCCTACTTATCCAATGAAATCTTCATAAAAGGCCCATAAGGATGGGGTAGAGAGAACTTCCTGACAGAAGAGTTCCTGGTACAATTGAGAAGGGCATAGAAGCCCATACCCTTCCCATACCTTGCCTTATGCATCTTCATCTATATCCTTTACAATAAAACTAGAAAATGTAAATGTTTTCCTGAGTTCTGTTAGTCAGTCTAGCAAATTAATTATAGAAAATTAGCAAAGCAGAAAATAATAAGGATGATAATAAAAATCAAATATATAAATATATATATATCAGCAGCAAACTAGAAAAATGAACTACAAATTAGCTTCAAAAAATATATAAAATACTTCAAATATCAAGATACAATACCTCTACATAAAAACACAAAACTGCTAGGAGAAATTAAAGGAGAATATAAACAAATGGAGAAATTTACCACAGTAGATTGTAAGATTCATATTTTTAAGATGTTTGTTCTCCCTATATTGATGTTTTTTTTTGGAAACAGAGTCTCATTTTGTCACCTGGGCTAGAGTACAGTGTTGTCATATAGCTCACTGCACCCTCAAACTCCTGGGTTCAGTTGATCCTCCTGCCTTAGCTTCCTGAGTAGCTGGGACTGCAGGCATGTGCCACCACACCTAGTCAATTTTTTCTATTTTTAGTAGAAATGGGGTCTTGCTCCTGCCCAGGCTGATCTCAATCACCTGACCTCAAGCAATCCTCCCGTGCCTTAGCCTCCCAAAATCCCCATATTGTTTTATAAATATAGGACAATAGCAATTATAATCCCAGTAGATTTTCTTAATTAAAAATTAGTATATTTGTTATTAGTTATCTATTTACATAACAAATTACCTCAAAGTTTAACAGCTTAAAACATCAAACATTAATTAACTCATATAGTTTCTAAGAGCCACGAATATGGAAGAAGTTTAGACTCATGATCTCTCATGAGGATGTGGTCAAAATGTTGGCCAGGACTGCAGCCATCTGAAAGCTTGAATGCAGGTAGAGGGTCTGCTCCCCAGAGAGCTAATTTGCATTCCTGTTGGCTTGAGGCCTCAGGATCTCTCTTCTCCACTTGAGAATTGGTTTCCTCCCCAATGAGTGATACAAGAAAGAGGTAAACAAAGCACAAGGCAATACACTATAATACTGTGATTAAGTACATATTAAAAATGGAAGACAATATGTATAAATTTCTGCCTAATAAACGGAATAATAGTGTGATAAAGTAATTAAAATGTAAGATGATGTGTAGAAATTTCTGCCTCTGATGATCCTAGAAAGCTTCTAAAAGGAAGTATTTGAGTTGGGCCTCAGAAGATAAGTAGTGACATAAAATTACAAGGAAAGGGTTAATACAACCAGAATTATTTGTCTTGCTAACCAATTAGCTTCCCCGAGGATGAAAGTACTCATAACAATTTTACTTTACTGGCTCGGCGCCTGTGGCTCATCCGGCTAAGGCGCCAGCCACGTACACCTGAGCTGGTGGGTTCGAATCCAGCCCCCGGACCTGCCAAACAACAATGACGGCTGCAACCAAAAAATGGCCGGGTGTTGTGGCGGGCGCCTGT
>CAUYON010003206.1:0-17759 GCA_963573935.1 Arctocebus calabarensis | reverse complement strand
TCTTTAACTATCTGAGTTATCTCAAGAGCTTTGTCCTCTACCTCTGAGATTCTTTCTTCTGCATGGTCTAATCTGTTGTTGATACTTTCTATTGCATCTTTAAGTTCCCTAATTGACTGCTTCAGTTCCTTCAGCTCTGCTATACCCTTTTTATATTCTTCATTGCATTCATCTCTTAATAATTTCTGTTTTTGGATTTCCTTATGGTTATTTTCCACCATTTTCCTTATGGTTATCAGCAGTTTCATTCATTTCCTTGATTATTTTCATCATCTGTATTCTAAATTCTCTTTCTGTCATTTCTAACATTTTTTTATAGGTGGAATCCTCTAAAGTAGCTACCTCACAGTCCCTTGGGGGGGGTTGTTCTGGACTGATTTTACATGATGCTGATTCTTCCTCATGAGTGATTTCTTTTATCTGTTTCCTTGCCCTAATTTTCCTTTCACTTCCTCCTGTTCTTTAAGTTGCCATGCCTCTGGACTAGGGTTTCGATGAGTCCTTCTGGTAAAGGACAAGAAGGATGAGAAGATTGAAGAGCAAGAAGGGAAAAAAGAAAGAAAGAAAAAATATAGAAAAGAAAAGAAAAAGGAGAAGGGTTGGGTAGAAGCAACTATTGACAAAAAGAAAAGAGGCACAGAAAGAGGGGGACAGGAGCAATATAGGTGTACAGTAGAGTACTTTGACTCAAACTTAAGAACCCCCAACCTCTGGGGGTGCTGGGTTGGGTGGTTAAGTCAGCATCTCTTTGCCAGCCTGTTTGGACACAGTACCCTACCCTCACCAAGTAGAGAAGAAAGACAAAAAATGCAATAAATCAAACCAAAACAAGCAAACTGAGAACTTTATGGGATAAAATTGGGGAAAAAAACAAATAATAGGGGTAGAAACACTAGCAAAAATGAAGTTCTAATTGTTGAAAAAGGCAACAATGGAAAATTACATTTAACTAGAAAAATGAAGAAATAAAAGAAAGAAAAAAAAGAAAAGAAAAATCTTTTTTTTTTTTTTTTTGAGACAGAGCCTCAAGCTGTCACCCTGGATAGAGTGCCGTGGCATCACAGCTCATAGCAACCTCCAATTCCTGGGCTTAAGCGAGTTTCTTGCCTCCGCCTCCAGAGTAGCTGGGACTACAGGCGCCTGCCACAACGCCCAGCCATTTTTCTTTTTTCGGTTGCAGCCGTCATTGTTGTTTGGCGGGCCCGGGCTGGATTCGAACCCGCAAGCTCAGGTGTACGTGGCTGGCACCTTAGCCCGTTAAGTCACAGGTACCGAGCCTGTTCTGCGATTCTTGTTCTCTTGAGGGTGGAGCTTGCTGGTGCAGTTCTCCCATAATGGCTCCACATAGCCCACAACCAAACACTGGTAGCTCCATTTGGCCCAGTGGCTCAGTCTTGGGCCCTAGACAACACTCAAAGACCTCCACGCTCTTGCCCAAGTTCTCCCAAGGTAGTTCAACTGAGTGTCACGTCCAAAAAAAAAAAACCAAACAGCTCACAGGTAAGGCATTTCCTGTTTACAATCTCACTGCTCCTGTACCTACAGCTGTGGGCAGGATTAGACCGAACAAACACACGCAACCACTTGCCAGTTCTCCACTGCTTTTGACTTCCTCAGGGTGTTCAGAAGTCTCACACTATCTCCTTGCATCCCCAAAGGGATGTTCCTGGGCAGATCCCGCCAGCCAGAGATGCCTGACGCCTTCTCTCCCCAGTCTCACTTTTTTCCAGTTGCAAGGAAGCTGTTACTCGGCTGCCATCCTGCTCCGGGCTTCCATTTTGTTTGTGTTTTAACCTAAAGATTATTACAAAGCAGTCAAAAAGCTAAAAAAATTTTAAATTTTATAAAGTAAAAAAGTTACAGTAAACTAAGATTAGTTTTTTTGGACAGAATCTTACTCTGTTGCCTCAGGCCAGAGTGCTGTGGTATCATAGTGCACAACAACCCCAAACTCCTGGCTCAAGCAATCCTTTTGCCTCAGCAAATATGTAGCTGGGACCACAGGTGTGCACCACACCACCAGGCTGGTTTTTCTAGTTTTTGCATTTTTTATACAGTTGGAGTCCTGCTCTTGCTCAGGCTGGTGTTGAACTTCTGAGCTCAAGCAATCCACCCACCCCGGCCTCCCAGAGTGCTAGGATTACAGGCGTGAGCCAGCATGCCTGGCCTAAGATTAAATAAGCTTAACATAAGTATACAATGTTTATAAAGTCTATAGTAGTGTACTCTAATGTCCTAGGCCTTCTCATTCACTCACTACTCACTGACTCACCCAGAGCAACTTCCAGTCCTGCAAATTCCATCATGGTAAGTATCCAATACAGGTGTACCATTTTTTTATCTTTTATACCATATTTTTACTGTACCTTTTTTATGTGTCAGTATATGTTGATACACAAATACCACTGTGCTCCAGCTGCTGACAGTATTCAGTACAGTAACGTGCTATACAGGTTTGTAGCGCAATAGGCATAGGTTTTAGTGGGCTATACCCTCTAGGTTTGTGTAAACACGTTTCAATGTCCACACAACAACCATATTGCCTAATGATGCATCTCCCAGAATGTATTCCTATTATTGCAGCATGGATGTACTTACTTGTATACTCTATCTCATCTGGCTTAAAATTATTGTAACTTTCTTATTTTACAAAAGTTTAAAATTTTTTTGACTTTTTGACTGTTTTACAATAATACTTCGGTTGAAACACAAACACAAGGTACACTTTTGTCCTAATTAAAGGGTTCACAATAAATTACATGGCTCATTCCACAACTAAGCAGAACAATGAAAAGAACTGATAGTAAGGGCAAAATTCTTAGAGAGCTCAATGAGTATAATAGCTACAACTTGGGTGGCACCTGTGACTCAGTGAGTAGGATGCTAGCCCCATATACTGAGGATGGCGGATTGGAACCCAGCCCTTGCCAAACTGCAACAAAAAAATAGACAAGCGTTATGTGGATTATATCTCAATAAACTGTTATCAAAAAAATAAAATAAAATAGACGGGCATTGTGGCAGGCACCTGTAGTCCCAGCTACTTGGGAGGCTGAGGCCAGAGAATAGCTTGAACCCAAGAGTTTGAGATTCCTGTGAGCTATGACAGCCACAGCACTCTACCAGGGGCAAGAAAGTAAGACTCTGTCTCAAAATAAATAAATAATAAGTAAAATGTCATGGTATTTGCATATAACCCATGCATATTCTCCCATATACCTTAAATCATCTCTTGATTATTTATAATGCATACTACAATGTAATACTATATAAATAGTTCTTATACTAAATTTTAAAATTTATATTATTTTTAGTTATATTTTATTTTTGCTATTTGAAGGGTTTCAATATTTATTTATTTACTCTTTTTTTTATTTAAGAGACAGAGTCTCACTTTGTCGCCCTTGGTAGAGCGCTGTGGCATCACAGCTGACAGTAACCTCCAGCTCTTAAGCTTAGGCAATTCTTTTGCTTCACCCTCCCAAGTAACTGGGACTACAGGCGCCCGCCACAATGTCTGGCTATTTTTTGCTGCAGTTTGGCTGGGGCCAGGTTTGAATCTGCCACCCTTGGTATGTGGGGCAAGCACCCTACTCACTGAGCCACAGGCACTGCCCTATTTACTCATTTTCTTTTTTTTGAGACAGAGCCTCAAGCTTTCACCCTGGATAGAGTGCCGTAATATCACAGCTCACAGCAACCTCCAATTCCTGGGCTCAAGCAAGTCTCTTGCCTCTGCCTCCCAAGTAACTGGGACTACAGGCGCCCACCAGAACACCGGGCCATTTTTTGGTTCCAGCCATCACTGTTGGTTGGGAGGCCGGGACTGGATTCAAACCTGCCAGCTCAGGTGTATGTGGCTGGCGCCTTAGCCTGTTGAGCCACAGGTGCGGAGCCTATTTACTCATTTTTGATACAAAGTCTCACTCTGTTGCCAGACTGAGTGCTATGGCATCAGTCTAGCTCACAGCAATCTCAAACTCCTAGTTTCAAACAATCCTCCTACCTCAGCTTCCTGAGTAGCTGGGAATATAGGCACCCACCACAATACCTTTATTTTTCTAGTTTCAGTAGAGATGAGGTCTTGCTCTTACTTAGGGTAGTCTCAAAATTCTAAGCACAAGTGGTCCTCCTGCCTCAGCCTCCAGAGTGCTGGGATTATAGATAATCATGAGCCACCACACCTGGCCAATTTGAATATTTTATATCCAAGTTTAGTTGAATCCACAGATGTAGAACTCATGAATAAGGAGGCCCAACTGGAGCAACACTTTTGGCTCAGTGAGTAGGGCACCATTCCGATGTACCGAGGGTGGTGGATTCAAATTCGGCTCTGGCCAAACTGCAATAAAAAATAGCTGGTGTTGGGCGGCTCCTGTGGCTCAGCGAGCAGGGCGCCGGCCCCATATACCGAAAGTGGCGGGTTCAAGCCCGGCCTCGGCCGAACTGCAAAACAAAAAATAGCCGGACGCTGTGGCGGGCGCCTGTAGTCCCAGTTACTAGGGAGGCTGAGGCAAGAGAATCGCTTAAGCCCAAGAGCTGGAGGTTGCTGTGAGCAGTGTGACGCCACGGCACTCTACCCAGGGCAATAAAGTGAGACTCTGTCTCTACAAAAAATAAAAAATAATAAAAACTCAATAGGATGCTATAGGAATCAAGATGGGATGGTACTGAGGCAGAGCTAACCATTAAATAAAATTAAGAGTCCTGAAATAAACCCTTACATTTATTGTTGAACTGATTTTTAGCAAATATACCAAAACAATTCAACAAGAAAAAGATAATCTTTTCAAAAACTGGTGCCTGACCTCATTTGTACAGTGAGGAGTAAACAAACAAAAATAGTAGTGCCTTGTGCCAGAATAATTGGATCTCTATATTTCCAAATGAAGAACAAGAAAAACTTAGATCTTCATCTCACATCATGCACTAGAAAATTAACTCTAATTGGTCATAGACCCAAATATAAAAACTAAAACTGAAAATTCACTAAAAAAAATTTAGGGCAGCGCCTGAGGCTCAAAGGAGTAGGATGCCGGCCCCATGCCGAAGGCGGCAGGTTCAAAACCAGCTCTGGCCAAAAATGTAAAGGAAAAAATCTGCATGACCTTGGATTAGTCAGAATTCCTATATATGACATTAAAAATACAAGCCATTAAAAAAATTAATTTAGGTTTAATTAAAATCAAGCTATTTGAAATTCAAAAGACAACATTAAGAAAATGAAAAGATAAAGTACACACTGAGAATGTCAACCTTAAGGTAGAAACTGAGGCAAAATAAATATAAGTATATTTCTTATTGGGCGAAGTTTGAGGACGCTGAAGTTTAGAGCCCTAAATAGCTGCTCCAATTTGCAACAGTTACAAGTGGATTTATACAGGGGAAAAAAAAAAAGCAGTTTCCAAATGTTGACCAAGGTGCCATAGTTCAGTGGGTAGGGCGCTGGCCACATACACCCAGGCTGGCAGGTTTGAATGAGGCCCAGGCCAGCTAAAACAACGACAACTCCAACAACAACAACAAAAAATAGCCGGGCGTTGTGGAAGGTGCCTGTAGTCCCAGCTACTTGAGAGGCTGAGACAAGAGAACAGCTTAAGCTCAAGAGTTTGAGGTTGCTGTGATCTGTGACTCCATGGCACTCTATCCATGATTACAGCTTAAGACTTTGTGTCAAAAAAAAAAAAAAGCAAACAAAAAACCGTAAGCAATAGATTAGTTATACATTGTTCTTTATATTACAACTTCTAGGAACATGAAGATAACCCATAAGGCAGCTAGTCAGGAAACTACAGAGTAGAAAAGACAGATCAAAATGCCTTTAAATCATTGCCCTATAGGGCATGAGTTTGAGAGAGGAGCCTGACTAAAGCCTCTTAGATCTCCTTAGGCCTAGTATATTTTATATACTTTACATAGCTCAGAGTACTCTGAGCTATTCTTTTCTCATTTACCAATTTTGGTGGAACTATTTTTCTTCTGAGCAGTACCGATGGCAACATGTTGGGGGGCAGGGTCTCAACAACAGAAATTTATTTCTCACAGTTCTAGAGGCTAGAAGTCCAAGATCAAAGTGCCATCACGGTTGGTTCCTGGTGAGGTGATGAGCAACATTTTAAATGGAAGTTTGTCCCACAGGACTGGGAAGGTTCATTCCCAGGTATTGTCATCCCACATTGAAGGGAAAGAGAAAAGACACATGTCTTAAGAGTTTAGGCCTCCAGGCAGAATTGATGAACAACACAAAGGAAGAATGGGATATGAGTCAGGCCATCTGTTTACAGAGAAGCCACAACATGTTGGATCATATTTAAGCATCTAGCTATCCAGATTAGTTTTACCTAATGACTAATTTAGACATCTAGAAATATAAAGCATAGTCAAATGAAAAATAAAAAATATGACACAAGTAAGGGCAAGTGTTAACAAAAGCATTACAATCTAGAACTGAAAAGTGCTTTTATTCCTAAAAATAACTAAATAAATATATTTCAACTGTTCCTTTACTGGTCTAAAGAACAAAGTGTTAGAGATCTGTCATAATAAAAATGTCCACTTAAGTGGGCCTGCCTGATACGGGCTCTTCCAAAGTTGTTGGAAGTGAGATGGGAGAAAAGCAGAAGTGAATTTTGCCCCAGCAACCCTGCGCAGGCATTGTCCAGATAGTCTGAGATAATCTAAAAATAAGTCTGAAGTTACTAATTGTAACCCCCACTGCAGCAAAGATTCCTGTTGTCTATACACCCCTTTAGAAGGTATATATATTGAAACCTATTAACTTCCTAGATCTTCCATTATCTTTGAGAATGGACAGCCATGCTCTACAGGGGAGGCACCAACCTTCCCTGATTCACGAGATTTTCACATGCTCACAAGCCCAAAAACTATATAAAAGGAAGGCCATAAATTGGATTTGGTGGGGGGTTGGGGGGGGCTCAGTTCTTGAGACACTAGTTTGCTGAATCTCCAGAGCAGAATAAAGCCACTTCCTCTCCCGACTGGTGCCTGACAGTCTTTTTGTCTGGGTCAGCTTCTACTCCAGAAGTAGTTCTTTATTTAACAGCATTTGTCAGTAAATAATGTGTTGGCATTGGAGAGCATGATCTTTGATGTCTTTGTCTCCCAGAAGCTACCTATTTTAAAAGTCCTTAAACAATTTGGAATTTTTAGTGAGAAGCTTGTAAGATCTGAACAATAACAAAGACCTTTAAGGAGAGTTGGTTTAGAAAAAAAATGAAAGCTGGCTCCTTAATCCAGGTACATTAGCCTTCCCACTATTATTATTTTTTTCCCTTAACCTCTACTTAGATATCATTCCCATTATTATTTTGAAGGCAGAAAGTTGTTTACCAAACAAGGTAGAACATATAAGTTAAGCAAATGGAAGAAGAGCGTTAGGCCAGGAGGAAAGCTAAAAGTTTCTGTAAACTTTGCCACTTGATTTTTTATTATCTCATTTGTGTATTCCACCTGTGCAGAAGTCTGAGGGTGGTATGCATGATGGAAATGCTGATCTATCTATTCTCAATCAACTTTGAGCACACAAGATTTTTATAACTATTTTATAACCTCTTGTAATTTTTCCCATTCTATTTCTTTCTTCATTTTTCTATATCCATTATTTATCCCTTCAACTTAAAACAACCTTTAAAAACCTCTAAATGGAATTACTTTTTCTTTAACAAAACAACCCTTCATCCCTTCTCTGTACCATAAATGTTACTGCCCAGCCAGGTTCATCTGCCTGCTGCCCAAGAAGAAACAAATATCCAGAGGCTGCAGGGTTTACAGCAGAATTTATTCCACATAACACCAAGCCGGGAGATGGGAGGAATTCCTCAAATCCATCTCCCTGAGAACTGGGAAAATAGGGGGTTTTTTTGTTTGTTTTGTTTTGTTTTTTAATTTTTTGAGAAAGGGTCTCACTTTGTTATCCTCAGTAGAGTGCTGTGATGTCACAGCTCACAGCAACCTCAAACTCTTGGGCTCAAGCTGTTCTCTTGGCTCAGCCTCCCAAGTAGCTGGGACTACAGGTGCCCGCCATGATGACCGGCTATTTTTAGAGACTGGGTCTCACTCTGGCTCAGGTTGGTCTCAAACTCGTGAACTCAGGCAATCCACTCACCTTGGCCTCCCAGAGTGCTAAGATTACAGGCATGAGCCACCTCGCCCAGCCAAGACAGGGTTTTTAAAGATCGTTTGGTGGGAAGAAAACTATGGTCTGCTATGTTGTGAGAGTAGAACCTTCAGTCCTTTGGTTTGGGCCACTGTCTGGGCAGGTCAGTTGATCCACTGGAATGCAGTTCCTTGGGTAAGGGGTCCAAGACCAGTTGAGTCAGTTCCTTGGCCTGGGTGGGTCGGTCCATTGTAATGCAGGACCTGGAAGAACTACTCCTTATGTTCCAAACAGGTGATCTTCTATAAAGAGAAAGTTAGCAATGTTTATAATCCAACAACTATGGATGAATCCAGGGTAAAGAAGTAAATGAGGAAACAGCGATTATTTTCAAGCAATGAGGGCACAATAGCTTGTTATTATCATCTTTTGAGCTAAACCTGCTCCTTCACTGAATTTTGGGGCCCATCCTCCAGTTCATCAATCTGAAAGACCAGTTTCATAAACACATCCTATTTTTCTTATTCACTCTGTATACATAATTTTTCTCTTCTATCTAGTAGTTTTAATTATACACATTAACTGCACTTTTAACTCTTTTTTTTTTTAATTATTGGTTATTCATTGAGGGTACAAGAAACCAAGTTACACTGATTGCATTTGTTAGATAAAGACTCTCTTACAATCATGTCTTGCCCCCAAAAGGTGTAGCATGTACCAACACCCCATGCCCCTAGCTCCTTCCCTCTCTCTGCTCTTCCTTTCCCCACCCCTCCCTCATTCTTTCTCTCTCTGCTCTCCCCTTCCACCATCCCCACAGTGTCATTAATTGTCATTAATTGTCCTCATATCAAAATTGAGTACATAGGATTCATGCTTTTCCATTCTTGCGATGCTTTACTAAGAATAATGTGTTCTACTTCCATCCAGGTTAATACAAAGGCTGAAAAGTCTCCATATTTTTAATGGCTGAATAGTATTCCATGGTTTACATATATCACAGCTTGTCAATCCATTCCTGGGTTGGTGGGCAATTTAGGTGCACATTTTGGCGATTGTAAATTGAGCTGCAATAAACAGTCTTGTGGAAGTGTCCTTATGATAAAAGGATTTTTTCCTTCTGAGGAGATGCCCAATAATGGGATTGCAGGATCAAATGGGAGTTCTTTGAGAGTTCTCCATACTTCCTTCCAAAAAGGTTGTATCAGTTTTCAGTCCCACTAGAAGTGTAAAAGTGTTCCCTTCTCTGCACATCCACGCCAGCATCTGCAGTTTCAAGATTTTATGATGTGTGCCATTCTTGCTGGAGTTAGATGGTATCTCAGGGTAATTTTGATTTGCATTTCTCTAATAATTAGGGATGATAAGCATTTTTTCATATGTTTGTTAACCATTCATTTGTCTTCTTTAGAGAGGTTCTATTCATGTCTCTTGCCCATTAATATATGGGATCATTTGCTTTTTTCATGTGGATTAATTTGAGTTCTCTATAGATCCTAGTTATCAAGCTTTTGTCTGATTCAAAATATGCAAATATCCTTTCCCATTGTGTAGGTTGTCAATTTGCTTTGGTTGTTGTCTTCTTAGCTGTACAGAAGCTTTTCAGTTCAATTAAGTCTCATTTGTTTATTTTTGTTGTTGTTACAATTGCCATGGCAGTCTTCTTCATGAAGTCTTTCCCCAAGCTGATATCTTCCAGTGTTTTTCCTCTGCTTTCTTTGAGGATTTTTATTGTTTCATGCCTTAAATTTAAGTCCTTAATTTTATCCATCTTGAGTCAATTTTTGTGAGTGGAGAAAGGTGTAGGTCCAGTTTCAGTCATTTACATGTGGATATCCAAGTCTCCCAGGACCACTTACTGAGTAAGGAGTCTTTCCCCCAAGGTATGTTCTTGTGTGGTTTATCGAAGATTAAGGTGATTGTAAGATGTTAGTTTCATTTCCTGGTTTTCTATTCAATTCCAAATGTCTATGTCTCTATTTTTGTGCTAGTACCATGCTGTCTTGACCACTATGGCTTTTTAGTATAGCCTAAAATTGGGTATGGTGATGCCCCCAGCTTTTTTTTTATTACTAAGAACTATCTTAGCTATACGGGGTTTTTTCTGGTTCCATACAAAATGCAGAATCATTTTTTCCAAATCTTGAAAGTACAATGTTGGTATTTTAATAGGGATGGCCCTGAATCAGTAGATTGCTTTGGAAAGTATAGACATTTTAACAATGTTGATTCTTCCCACCCATGAGCACAGTATGTTCTTCCATTTGTTAATATACTCTGCTATTTCCTTTCTTAGGATTTCATAATTTTTTTTACAGAGGTCCTTCACCTCTTTTGTTAGGTATATTCCTAGGTATTTCATTTCCTTTGAAGCTATGGTGAAGGGAGTTGTGTCCTTAATTAGCCTCTCATCTTGACTGTTATTGGCGTATACAAAGGCTACTGACTTGTGGACATTGATTTTATATCTTGAGACATTACTGTATTTTTTAATGACTTCCAGGAGTCTTGCAGTTGAGTCTTTGGGGTTCTGTGAGTATAAGATCATATTGTCAGCAAAGAGGAAGAGTTTGACCTCCTCTGCTCCCATTTGGATGCCCTTTATTTCCTTGTCATGCCTAATTGTATTGGCTAGAACTTCCAGCACTATGTTGAATAGTATTGGTGACAGAGGACAACCTTGCCTGGTTCCAATTCTAAGAGGAAAAACTTTCAGTTTTATACCATTCAGTAAAATATTAGCTGTGGGTTTATCATAAATTGCTTCGATCAGTTTAAGAAATGTGCCACTTATGCCAACACTCTTGAATGTTCTAATCAGAAAAGGATTCTGGGGCTCGGCGTCTGTGGCTCAACAGGCTAAGTTGCCAGCCACGTACACCTGAGCTGGCGAGTTCGAGTCCAGCCCTGGCCCGCCAAACAACAATGACGGCTGCAACCAAAAAATGGCCAGGCATTGTGGCAGGCACCTGTCGTCCCAGCTACTTGGGAGGCGGAGGCAGGAGACTCACTTGAGCCCAGAAATTGGAAGTTGCTGTGAGCTGTGATGCCACAGCACTCTATCCAGGGTGACAGCTTAAGGCTCTGTCTCAAAAGAAAAAAGAAAAAAAGGAAAGGATTCTGGATTTTATCAAATGCTTTTTCCTCATCTATTGAGAGGATCATATGGTCTTTGTTTTTGCTTCTGTTAATACGGTGGATAACATTTATAGACTTGTGTATGTTAAACCAGCCTTGCATCCCTAGGATGAAAACTACTTGATCATGATGTATGATCTTTTTGATGATAAGTTATAATCTACTGGCTAGGATTTTGTTGAGAATTTTTGCATCTATATTCATGAATGAAATTGGTCTGTAATTCTCCTTTTGAGTTGGGTCTTTTCCTGGTTTTGGTATCAGGGCGATATTTGCTTTGTAGAACGTGTTGGGGAAGATTCTTTCCTCCTCAATTTTTTGTAATAATTTCTGCAGTATGGGAATAAGCTCTTCTTTGAAGGTTTGATAGAATTCTTGTGTGAAGCCACCTGACCAGGGCATTTTTTTGGTGGAAGATTTTTTTATTGTTTCTTTAATCTCAGTGTTTGAAATTGGTCCGTTCAGGAGCTCTATTTCTTCCTGGCTAAGTCTAGGGAGAGGGTGTGATTCTAAATATTGATCCATTTCCTTCACATTGTCAAATTTCTGGATATAGAGTTTCTGGTAGTATTTAGAGAGGATCTCACAATTTTAACTCTTAATAAAATAATTCCTTGTTAAAAACCTAGAAATGGTTTGGGCACAGTTGCTCATACCTGTAATCCTAGCACTCTGGAAGTGCATGCAAAAATAACAAGAATTTACCTAATCCTGAAGGTTCCTGGTAAAAGTTAAAAATCAATCTTATGAGTTCTCTTGCTATCAGGTACCCCACAGGAGTTCTGTTTTGCACTACTTCTGAAAAAAGCTGAACAGATGGAAAAAGGATATAAATCTTCCTTTTTAAAATTGCTTTTGAGACTATTTTATAGAGTCCCTGAGTGAACAATAGGACTCTGCCTCAAAAAACAAATAAATAAACAAACAAATAACAAAAAAAAAACAGATAGGCTTTTTTAAAAAGAAAATTTCCCTCCCTCCAAAAAAAATTTAAAAAAAAAATTCCCTAGATATCAGCTTTTAATAAGCTGACTTCTAACCAGCTCTTAAAATTTATATTTTCAAATCCCTTATTATCAAATTTCAGCTAGGACAAACATAAAATAGTTTTCCAATTCAATTTTTCTGGTCCTAAAACCATTTTTTTCCAATTGTACATGTGAATTAATTATTTTAGGCATTTCAAAGAACCCCATTTTAGCTACTGCTCATGACCATCTCAGGTTACATAGACCCATTTTCCTAGACATTTACAAAAGGATGCCCCCTAAATGTTGTACATCAAACCAGATGATGTTACTAAAGAAGGTTATTCTTGAAGAGTACTCAGATTGTGAATCAAAATTTCTCACGATTTAGGAACTTTACAAAAGTGACCAAGGCTGGAAATGAGTTTTGGGTTGAAGTGTACAGCTTATGCACATTACTCCTCAAGATGTCACCCAAGAGTCATGAGTCATTCTCTTAGGCATCTTGGAATCTCTGTTCACTTTCCGGCCAGAGTGCCCAGGATGCGGGGTGAGCAAACTTCATTACACCTTCTGGCTGAGCTAAAATTTCCTACAGATGTTCTTGTGGGATGGCCCTTTGAGACTGTCACATGTCATAAACAAATGACCTGATATCTCTCCCATCTCTAGTCATCTAGAGCACCCAAATGGGTCAAAAGACGCAATAGTATCTTTTATTCCAGGTGAAAGACCTTTCATACACCTTTTGGTTTGGAACTAATAGGAATTGATCACAAATGAAAAGATGAGTTCAAATTTATAAGTGATAGGAAGGAGCTACAATTTTAAAAGCCAAAAGAAATTTGGAAATGTAATTTTAGGCCAAAAGAAATGAAACCAGTAGTGTTAGGCTTCTCATACCATAACATGAACCTTTGCCTTAGGGCAGAGGTGGAGAGTCAGTCCTCCGCATATTTTTCTTCAGTGTAACAAAGAGAAATTTTATTTAAGAACACAGAGAAAGCTTAGCACACTTCCAATTTGGATCCCTATCATGATGGAGAAGAGGTAAGAGAGAGAAGACTACCTATTATACATTTCCATTTATATGAAATTTGAAAAAAGGCAAATGTATAGAGAAAGAAAGTTGAGCTTGATTGTCTGAAACTAGGAGTGGGAACAAGGACTGACTGTAACTATACTCAAGGAAACTTTGTGGAGTAGTGGTAGTCATCTACAATGAAAGGGATGATAGTTGCACAATTGTATAAATGCTAAAAATCACTAAATACATAACTGAATTTTAAGTGATCTCTCAATAAAACTGTTAAAAAAGACACCAATTCTATTGGATTGCATGCCTCACTCAATTCCTCAGATTCCATTTTTTATAATCACTGTGTTCTAGTTTGCTTGAAAAAATACTACTTGAAATTGATAATTTGCCAGTAAAATTTCCCAATTCTAAAGTTAGTATGCAACATAAAAATTTAGTAGGCATGTACAAATTTTTCCGAAAAGATACTCTAATAACTAGAAACTCAGTATTGCAAATATATCAATTCCTTGAACTATAGAATCAATATTCCCTGATCTATAGGATCAATGGAAAGCCAATAGGTTTTATGTATGTGTAGGAGTGTGTGTTGAAGGGTGATAGGAAAGAAATTTAGCAAACTAGGTCTAAAATAAAAATATGAAAATGGTGGGCAGCGCCTGTGGCTCAATGAGTAGGGCGCAGACCCCATATACCGAGGGTGGCGGTTCAAACCCAAACTTCAACAAAAAATAGCTGGGCATTGTGGTGGGCTCCTGTAGTTCCAGCTACTCGGGAGGCTGAGGCAAAAGAATTGCTTAAGCCCAAGAACTGGAGGCTGCTGTGAGCTGTGACACAACAACACTCTACTGAGGGTGACAAAGTGAGACTCTGTCTCTAACAAAAAAAGAAAGAAAATATGAAAATGGGAATGATAAAGAGGCAGAACATGATATGTTCTGTGTATGACATATGTGTATGATATGATAAAGTGTTCCACCAGATGTCAAGACCTAATATAAAATTAAAGATTTAAGGTGGTGTGATATTAGCATAAGAAAAGACAAAAGAATCAATAAGATAGCATGAAAAGCCCAGAAATCCTTTCAAGCATACCAGGACTATTGATTTACAACAAAACTAGCATTGCAGAGAAGTGGAGAAAAGCACATCTTTTTGATAAATAATGAAACAATAAATAAACTGAAAAAATGGATATTCATTAAAATTAAACAAAAATTAAACTTGACCTCACATTATACCTGCACAAAAATCAATTCCAGGTAGGTGTTAGGTTATATATCTAAATATAAAAGGCAAAATAATAAAGCTCCCAGAAAGTAAGGTAGAAAAATTTCTTTATTACCTCAAGGTAATTTATGAATTCTTAAATTGGACAAAAAAGGACAAACTATAAAAGATTGAGAACTTTGACTATATTAACATTAGGAATTTCCTATTAAGAAAATGACAGTATGGAACAATATATTTGCAACACAGTTAACTGACAAAGAGTTGTTATTCAGAATATATAAAAGTTGTTTATAAATCAATATGAAAAGACAAGCAGCTCAACAAAGAAAGTGGAAAAGAGAATTGAATAGATACTTCACAGAAGGAGAAACTTGAATGGCTAATAAATATATGAAAAAATGCTAAACTGCATAAGTAACCTGAGAAATGAAGTTAAAAGAACAAAGATACACCCATCAGACTGGTGAAATTTTTAAGTCTGACAATAATTGGGATTGGCAAGAATGTAGAGTAAGAGGAACATTTATATCCTGTAGGAGGTAAACAACCACTTTGGAAAGCAAAATTGAACATGCCCATGGCCCAAGAATCATCAGTTTCATTCCTAAGTACATATCCTAACAAAATCCTAACAAATGTAAGAGATATGTAAAATAATGCTTGTTGTTAAACGATCCAAATATTCGTAAGAAATAAATGTTTAAATAAACTAAACTAAGCCAGGTGTGGTGATTCATACACGTAATCTTAACATTCTGGGAGGCTGATGCAGATGGATTGCCTGAGCTCAGGAGTTTGAGATGAGCCTGAGGTAGAGCAAGACCCCATCTCTAAAAATAGCTGGGCGTTGTTTCAGGCACCTATAGTCCCAGCTACTTAGGAGGCAAAGGCAAGAGGATAACTCAAGCCCCAAAGTTTGAGGTTTCTGTAAGCTATGATGCTGCAACACTCTACCAAGGGTGACAAAGTGAGACTCTGTCTAAATAAATAAATAAATAAAATAAACTACTGTATAACAATTGAAATAACTAACCATAATTATATACATCAATAAACATAAATCTCACAATGGTGACTGAAAAGATGAGAAGGGAAAAATAATTAATGTGGCATGATTTATAGCAGTCCCCAACCTTTTTGGCACTGGGGATTGGTTTCATGGCAGACAGTTTTTCCACAGATTAGAGGTACAGAGAGATGGTTTCAAGATAATTCAAGAGCATTACATTTATCGTGCACTTTATTTCTATTATTATTACGTTGTAATATATAATGAAATAATTATATAACTCATCATAATGCAGATCATTGGGAGCCCTGAGCTTGTTTTCCTGCAACTAGATGGTCCCAGTGCTAGGAACACTGACTCAGCTCCACCTCAGATCATCAGGCACCAGGTTCTCATGAAGAGTATGCAACCTAGATTCCTCATATGCACAGTTTACAAAAGGGTTCCTGCTTTTATGAGAATCTAATGTCACTGCTGACCTGACAGGAGGAGGAGCTCAAGCAGTGATGAAGCAGTGGGGAATGGCTGTAAATGCAGATGAAGCTTTGCTGGCTCTCCCAGCATATATATATTATTATATATATATGTTATATAAATAATCCCTCTGTTTCTCTCCTCTCACTCTCAATTACATATATAAATATATATATTACATATATTAATATATATTATATATTACATATATATTATATATAATTGAGAGTTCTCTGTCTCTCTCCTTCTCTCTCAATAATATATATAATATATATTATATATAATATATATTACACATAATTATATATAACATACATAATATATATTAATAGTATATAGTATACTATAGTATATAATATAATAGTACATAGTATAGTATATAGTATAAATTACATATATAATATATATATAATTGAGAGTTCTCTGTCTCTCTCCTTCTCAATTATATATATAATTGAGAGTAAGAAGGAAGGGGACAGAGAACTCTCAATTACATATATATGTATAATATATATACAATTAATATATATGTAATTGAGAGTGAGAAGGAGAGAGAGAGAGCAAGAGAGAGAGACAGAGAAAGAGAGAGAAAGAGAGAGTGTGTGTGTGTTTAGGAATTGTAGCAGAAAGGGGGGTGGAGCAAGATGGTGGCCGAGTAACAGCTTCCTTGCGACTGGGCATGGCGAGACTGGGGAGAGAGGGCTCCAGGCAACACTGGTGGCATGATCTGCCCAGAAGCTTCCCTTTGGGGACACAGGGAGACAGCGTGAGACTTCTGGACACCCTGAGGAAGGCAAAAGCGGCGGAGATTGGGCAAGTGGATGCATGTGTTCATTCGGTCTAATACTGTCGGCAGCTGTGGGTGGGGCAACAATGGGACTGCAGGCTGGAAAGGCCTTGCCTGTGTGCTGCTTGGGTTTCTTTTGGACTTGGCGCTCAGTTGAACTGCCTTGGGAGAACTTGGGCAAGAGTGCAGGGGTCTTTGAGCATTGTCTGGGGCCCCAGACTGGGCCACCTAGCTGGATTGAGCTACCAGTGTTTGGTTGTGGGCTGTGTGGAGCCATTGTGGGAGAAATGCCCTGGCAAGCTCCACCCTCAGGGTCGCAGAACAAACATCAGGCAGGAGTGAGTAATCTAGTTACTGAGCAGCCTAAAGGAGGGGACTGAGACGCCTTGCAGCCTTAGCCCGCAGGGGCATAGGGTGAGACCAGTTTTGGCACATTGGGTAAGTGGACAGCCATTTAAGGAGTGATCCCAGCCACAAGCACTTTCCTGGGAAAGTTTCCGCTTAGCCCAAGTTAGCAATTTAAAGTGTTTTCTAAGCAGGCTGAGAAGGATTTAAGCTCTCCACTCTGCGGGGTTTGAGAAATCATTAGAGACACAGGGTCACTCCCTACAAAGATCCAATAACAACAGAGTGATTCTGCCAGGGTCTGATCTGGGAGAGACACCTCCCCAACTCTGAGGACAGTCATAGGCAACAGTGAAAAATAATCATGCGGTGGAATCAACAGAAAAACTCTGGCAATATGAATAATCAGAGTAGATCAACTACCCCAAGGAATGACAATGTAGATATAGCACAAGATCCCTTGCATAAGCAAATGGCTGAAATGTCAGAAATTGAATTCAGAGTCTGGTTAGCAAATAAGATCAGTGGAATGGAGGAAAAGATGGAATTAGAATTTCAAGCAGCAACCCAAAAGATGTCTCAGGAATTCAACGAATTCAAAGACAAAATGACCAAAGATTTTGACACATTGAGACAAGAAGTTGCAGCCC
>CAUYON010003201.1:0-10649 GCA_963573935.1 Arctocebus calabarensis | reverse complement strand
CCATCTTTCTTTAAGGCTGCATAATATCTCATGGTGTACATATACCACAATTTATTAATCTATTCGTGGGTCGATGGGCACTTGGGCTTCTTCCATGACTTAGCAATTATGAATTGTGCTGCAATAAACATTCTGGTACAGATGTCTTTGTTATAATGTGATTTTTGGTCTTCTGGATATATACCTAGTAAAGGAATTGTAGGATCGAATGGCAGGTCTATTTTTAGATCTCTAAATGTTCTACAGACATCTTTCCAAATGGAATGCATTCATTTGCATTCCCACCAGCAGTGTAGAAGTGTTCCCCTTTCTCCACACCCACACCAACATCTCTGGTTTTGGGATTTTGTGATGTGGGCTAATCTTACTGTAGTTAGAGGATATTTCAAAGTAGTTATGATTTGAATTTCTCTGATGATTAAGGATGATGAGCATTTTTTCATGTGTCTGTAGGCCGTGTGCCTGTCTTCTTCAGAGAAATTTCTCTTCAAGTCCCTTGCCCACCCTGACATGGGATCACTTGTTCTTTTCTTGCTAATACGTTTGAGTTCTCTGTGGATTCTGGTTATTAAACCTTTGTCAGATACACAACATGCAAATATCTTCTCCCATTCTGAGGGTTGTCTGCTTGCTTTACTTACTGTGTTCCTGGCTGTGCAGAAGCTTTTTAGTTTGATTAGGTCCCAATAGTGTACTTGTGATGCTGCTTCAATTGCCCAAGGGTGTACTCCTCATAAAATATTTGCCCATGCTGATTTCCTCAAGAGTTTTCCCTGCCCTTTCTTCTAGTATTTTTATAGTTTCATGCCTTTTTTTTAAAATTAAATAATAGCTGTGTACATTAATGCAATCATGGGGTACAATGTGCTGGTTTCATATACAATCTAAAATAGTTTCATCAAACTGGTTAACAAAGCCTTCATGGCATTTTCTTAGTATGTTAAGGCACTTATGTTCTACATTTAGTAAGTTTCACCTGTACCCTTCTAAGATGCATCATAGGTGTGATCCCACTGATTACCCTCCCACCACCTATCCTCCTCTCTTCCCTCCCTTCCCTTGCAGCTTTCCCCATATTCTTGTACTATATTTGGATTATAGCCTTCATATGAAACCTATAGATTAGTTTCATAGTAGGGCTGGTACATTGGATACTTTTTCTTCCATTCTTGAGATACTTTGCTAAGAAGAGTATGTTCCTGCTCCATCCATGTAAACATGGAAGTGGTAAAGTCTCCATCTTTCTTTAAGGCTGTGTAATATTCCATGGTGTACATATACCACATTTTATTAATCCATTTTAATCCATTCATGGGTCGATGGGCACTTGGGCTTCTTCCATGACTTAGCGATTATGAATTGTGCTGCAATAAACATTCTGATATAAATGTCTTTGTTATAATGTGATTTTTGGTCTTCTGGATATATACCTAGTAGAGGAATTATAGGATCAAATAGCAGATCTATTTTTAGATCTCTAAGTATTCTCCAAATATCTTTTCAAAAAGAATGTATTAATTTTCATTCCCACCAGCAATGTAGAAGTGTTCCCATTTTTCCACATCCACACCAACATCTGTGGTTTGGGGATTTTGTGATGTGGGCAATCTTGCTAGGGTTAGATGATATCTCAAAGTAGTTTTGATTTGCATTTCTCTGATGATTAAGAATGATGAGCATGTTTTCATGTATCTGTAGGCCATGTGCCTGTCTTCTTCAGAGAAGTTTCTTTTCAGGTCCCTTGCCCACCCTGAGATGGGGACACTTGCTCTTTTCTTGATAATACGTGTGAAGTTCTCTGTGGATTCTGGTTATTAAACCTTTGTCAGAGGCATAACCTGCAAATATCTTCTCCCATTCTGAGGCTGTCTTCTTGCTTTACTAATTGTGTTCTTGGCTGTGCAGAAGCTTTTTAGTTTGATCAGGTCCCAGTCGTGTATTTTTGATGCTTCTTCAGCTACCTGGGGAGTCCTCCTCATAAAATATTCACCAAGGCCGATTTCTTCAAGAGTTTTCCATATACTTTCTTCTAGTATTTGTATAGTTTCATGTCTTAAGTTTAAATCTTTGATCCAGTGAGAGTCTATCTTAGTTAATGGTGAAAGGTGTGGGTCTAAGTTTTAGTCTTCTACAGGTCGCCTGTCAATTCACCCAGTACCATTCGTTAAATAGGGAATCTTTTCTCCACTGAATGTTTTCAATTGGCTTGTCAAAGATCAAATAATTTTAGGTAGCTGGGTTCATCTCTTGGTTCTGTATTCTGTTCCATACATCTATATCTCTGTTTTTGTGCCAGTACCATGCTGTTTTGATCACTATGGATTTGTAGTGTAACATGAGGTATGGTAGTGTAATTCCTCCTGGTTTGTTTTCGTTTCTGAGTAATGTTTTGGCTACTCAAGGTTTTTTTCTGATTCCATATAAAATGATGTATTATTTTTTCAAGATCTTTAAGGTATGAGAATGGCGCTTTAATAGGGATTGCATTAAAATTGTATATTGCTTTGAGTAGTATGAACAGTTTAACATTGTTGATTCTTCCCAGCCATGAGCATGGTATGTCTTTCCATTTGTTAACATCTTCAGCTATTTCTTTTCTTAGAGTTTCATAGTTCTCTTTATAGAGATTTTTCACGTCCTTTTTAAAGTAAAGTTCCATATATTTCATCTTCTTTGGAACTACTATGAATGGAATAGAATCCTTGACTTTTTTCAGCTTGACTATTGTTGGTATATATAAAGGCTACAGATTTCTGAGTGTTGACTTTGTAACCTCAGACACTGCTGTATTCCTTGATCACTTCTAGAAGTTTTGTGGTAGATTCCCTGGTATTTTCCAGGTATATAATCATGTCGTCTGTGAAGAGTGAAAGTTTGATCTCTTCTGTCCCTATATGGATACCCTTGATCGCCTTTTCTTCCCCAATTGCAATGGCTAAAACTTCCGTTACGATGTTAAAGAGCTGTGGAGACAGTGGGCAACCTTGCTTGGTTCCTGATCTGAGTGGAAATGATGTCAATTTAACTCTATTCAATACGATATTGGCTGTGGGTTTGCTATAGATGGTGTCTATTAGTTTAAGAAATGTCCCTTCTGTACCAATTTTCTTAAGTGTTCTGATCATGAAGGAATGCTGGATATTGTCAAAAGCTTTTTCTGCATCAATTGAGAGAATCATATGGTCTTTATTTTTTAATTTGTTTATGTGCTGAATTTACGTTTATAGATTTACATATATTGAACCAACCTTGAGACCCTGGGATGAAGCCCATTTGGTCATGGTGTATAATTTGTTTGATGTGTTGTTAGATTCTGTTGGTTAGTGTCTTGTTAAATATTTTTGCATCAATATTCATTAGCGATATTGGTCTATAGTTTTCTTTTCTTGTTGGGTCTCTCCCCAGTTTAGAGATCAAGGTGATATTTGCTTCATAGATTGTGTTGGGTAGTATTCCTTCTTTTTCTATATTTTGGAAGAGGTTTAATAATATAGATACTAGTTTTTCTTTAAAGGTTTGGTAGAATTCTGACATGAAGCCATTTGGTCCTGGGCTTTTCTTTTGAAGGAGATTTTGTATAGTTTATGCTGTTTCAGGACTTGATATATGCTTGTTCAACATTTCCACTTCATTCTGGCTAAGTCTTGGAAGGTGGTGTGCTTCCAAGTATTGGCCAATTTCCTTCAGATTTTCATACATCTGAGAATAAAGTTTCTTGTAGTATTCATTAAGGATTTTTTTGAATTTCTGAGGAGTCTGTTGTTACTTCATCTTTACCATTTCTGATTGATGAAATTAGAGATTTTACTCTTTTTTTCCTGGTTAGGTTAGCTAAAGGTTTATCTATTTTATTGACCTGTTCAAAAAACCAACTTTTTGACTTGTTGGTCTGTTGTATATTTCTTTGGTTTTCAATTTCATTTAATTCTGCTCTAATTTTCATTATTTCTTTTCTTCTGCTGGGTTTGTGATTGGAATGTTCTTCCTTTTCCAGTTGCTTAAAATGTCCCCTAAGTTGTTAACTTCTTTTCTTTTTGTTCTCTTGAGGAAGGCTTGCAGTCCTATAAGATTCCCTCTTTGGACTGCCTTCGCAGTATCCCAGAGGTTCTGTAATTCGTGCCTTCATTGTCATTTTGTTCCAAAAATGTTGTAATTTATTTCTTTGTCTTGTCTATGACCCATTCAGCATAAGGTTATTTAGCTTCCATGCTTTTGTATGAGTATGCATATTTCTGTTGTTACTGAGTTCAACTTGTATTCCATAGTGGTCTGAGAAGATGCAAGGAATAATTTCTATTCTTTTAAATTTGCTAAGGTTAGATTTGTGACCAAGATGTGATTGATTTTGGAGTATGTTTTGTGGGCTAATGAGAAGGAATGTGTATTCAGTTTTGTTAAGATGGAATGTTGTGTAGATGTCTGTGAAATTGAAATGTTGAATGGTTAAGTTTAAATCGAAAATTTCTTTGCTTAGCTTCTTATTGGAGGAACCATCCAATACTGCTAAAGGAGTGTTAAAATCTCAGGTGGAGCTAGAGGAAATCAAGTTGCTCATGTCTGTTGGAGTTTCTGTTATAAATCGAGGTGCATTCTGGTTGGGTGCATAAATATTAATAATTGAAATCTCATCTCTGTATTACCCTTAACAAATATGAGGTGTCCTTCCTTACCCTTCCTTACTTTGGTTGTTTTGAAGCCTATTATATCTGCAAATAAGATTGAATCACCTGCTTTTTATGTTTTCCATTTACCTGGTGCATAGATGACCATCCCTTCACTTTGAGTCTATATTTATCTTTTAAGGTAAGATGAGATTCTTGTGTGCAGCAGATATCTGGCCTCAGTTTTTGTATCCAATCAGCTGACCTGTGCCTCTTTAGAGGACGATTCAAACCATTCACATTAATTGAGAATATTAAGAAGCCTTTTGAAAGTCCAGTGGACATTTTTAAATCTTTCGCCACTGTGGAAGTTGTAATTTGATCAAAAGTTTCTGAGTGAGTTTTCTTTTGTGGTGGAGGATTACACTGGTCATTTTGGAGGATAGGTCTAAGAATATCCTGGAGAGCTGGTTTAGTTATGGCAAATTTCTTCAACTTGTGGATATCATTAAAGTATTTAATTTCTCTATCCTAAATGAAACTCAGTTTACCTGGATACAGGATCCTGGGTTGAAAGTTATTTTGTTTTAGGAGATTAAAAGTCAATGATCATCCTCTTCTAGCTTGAAAGGTTTGATCAGAGAGATCTGCAGTTACTCTAATATTCTTCCCCTTGTAGGTGATGGTTTTCTTACGTCTGGCTGCTTTCAGAATTTTCTCCTTCATATTAACTTTAGTGAAGTTAATTATGATGTGCCTGGGGGATGTCTTATTTGGCTTGAGTTGTGCTGTGATTCTGAAACTGACTGCTATCTGAATTTTGGAGTGTCTTGGCATGTCTGGAAAGTTCTCTTTCATAATCTCATGAAGAAGAGACTCTGTGCCTTGTGAAGCCACTTTGTCGCTTTTAGGGATTCCTATAAGGAGAATATTGGTTTTCTTTGATTTATCCCAGAGCTGTCTGAGAGAATGATCTGTTTTTGCCCTCCATTTCTCTTCCTCTTTGAAAGTTTGGGAGTGTTCGAAAGCTTTGTCTTCAATGTCAGAAATCCTTCCTTCTGCTTGCTCCATTCTGTTACTGAGGGATTCTACTGTATTTCTCAGATCTTTGAGGGCTGCAATTTCTTGTCTCAAAGTGTCAAAAACTTTGTGGATTTTGTCTTTTAATTCCTGGAATTCTTGAAACTTTTGAAATGTTTCTTGAATTTCTACTTCCAACTTTTCCTCTATTTTGTTGATCTTATTTGCAATCCAAATTCTGAATTTGGTTTTTGACATCTCAGTCATTTGTTTATGAATGGGATCTTCAGTTGTGTCTCCCAAATTCTTCCTTGGGAAGGTTGATCTACTCTGGTTATTCATGTTGCTGGAGTGTTTCCTGTGATTCCTCCCCATGATTATTTTACACCATTTGGCTAGATGAGCAGATAAGGAGAAGTTGGGTTGGGGGCTCCAGGAGTAGTGATTGGCCAGTGCTTTGTCCAAAACCCGGAACTGGTGTCTGTACCTTTTCCCACAGAGCTTTGCCAAGGATCCATACCGTGCTACATCCCGAGAAATTTGGGATCTTCTTGGTGTGTTGGGGCTAATTGGCCCAGTCTTATTTTCAGCTGGTCACTGTCTTACCCTAGTGAATAAGTTACTCTGGGTTGAAGTCCCAACTGGAGAATTACCAGCAATTAAGTCTCCCTGCCCCCCACAGGCAACAATTAGAAAAGGAAAATCAAGCCTTTCCTCAACCACACACTCAGGGTACCACTTTAGATAGTCCTCAGGTGGTTGGCCCAGTTCAGGAGGTCCAAAGCAATTGTCTCAGTCTGCACCGGTCTCAGGTGGGAGAGTTCAAAAGGTCTGTGGCAACCAGATAGGGAGGGTCTGCTGGCAGCTCGAGTATGGCTCACTCTGGTGCTCTGTGAGGTCAGAAGGACCCACCCAACAAATAAATTAGTCTAGGAAGGTTGATGTCTTCTTCCCCACCTTGCACCTATGTCACACCCAGTCGCTGGTAACCCCACAGGGCTGTGATCCAGTTCCCTCCAATGAGCAGATGTTCCAAGGATTTTGTGCCTGCCTGAGTCACAGATCTATGTTCCCTCAGCCAGGCCACCACTCTCTGCCACTATCCGGCAGGGGGAGGTGAGGCATGACAACCTCGGGTGCTTAGTGAGGTCTAGGATGTTTCACTCAGTTTCAGCCCTGCCCCTGACTGATGTTGCTGATAGAACAGAACAACTTTGCAGGGTTGGTTTCTGTCCAGGGAATACAGATGCTGTATGAGTAACTCTGCCCTGTCTGTGCCACTGCCCAGTTTCAGCTGCAGTTCCTGAGACTCAGTGAAACAGTCCACTGGGTCAGCCCCACCCTGGGAGTCTGCCATCTCTGCGCATGTGTATTCTAGTCCCCGCACTCCACCCAGGCTGGTTCTGCCCTGTCTGCCATTGCCCAATCTTGGCTGCAGTTCCTGAGACTCAGTGAAACAGTCCACTGGGTCAGCCCCATCCTGGGCGTCTGCTGTCTCTGTGCATGCGTAGACACTCCACCCAGGCCAGTACCGCCTCAGGCATACCCTTCACTCATGGGAACTGTGCCTCTGTCACGGATCTGTTCGGCCAATGGCTGCCACTAGAGAAGATGCCTGGCCTCTTCTGGTTGCGCAGAGAGACTGGGAGTGTCTTTTCAAACTATCCCCAGGGGTGTGAGCTCCATTTTTCCTGCCTCGGCTGCTATTCTGTGCCCCGGGGCACCGTTGCTCCTGTGCGGTTCTGTCTCTCCAGACCATCCATCCTCTCCTCTCTCCTGTGCTAGAGAATCAGCACAGATCAGCAGAAGCCCATGCCCTGTTCATACCCCTCGAGAGAATGACCAAGAATCTGGACTCCACAGGGGACAGGCTTCCAGACTTTGAGGTGAGAGTGGAGAGGAGTGCTGGGAGTTCAAAATTGCAGGTAGACAATATATACAGTTTTATGCCTGGCAGAAGAGTGCCGTGGCACCCTAGTAGGGGAAGGAGGTCCGGTTTTTAGAGGGTCTCTCCCATGGGATAAAATAGGCTTTTTAAACTCTGAGTGCTTGTTTTAAACTCTGCGAGCTGTTCTCGTGGGGGAGTGGACTCTTGTCTGCTTGGCAATGGTTTTTGTACCTTTTGTTTGTATACTTGGAGTTGCAACTCATCTCAGAAGGGTTGATGTGCGTTCTTCAACCTTCTCTCTTGGCTCAGATCTGAACCATTGGCTTTCTTGCTAAAATCTATCCTTTAACTCTCCTTCTGGACAGGAGCCTCTGTGGAAAGCTGGCTACAGACCACCATCTTGGCTCCGTCCCCTAATGCTGTATTTCTTAGACCACCTAAAACCAAGAAGGAATGTCTTTCTCAGTGGAGATAAGATGGCCCAGGGAGAGTGAAGAGATGAGCCCTGTTAAGCTCTTCAGAATTTCTAACACCCTTTAGCTATTATTTAAGTTGGGACATTAAGGGACTGAAAATGTTCTGAGTTACATCCTAACATTCAAAATTTTTTACAGGCTTTCTTTCCAAAATATCCACATCACTAAATACCTGGACTTCTATCCTAATTGCTGTGTGAAACTTTGGTTGCTGTAGTACTGCCGTGGAAATTTTCCTGGTTGTCATCAATTAACTACATTGCAGTTTAAATGTCTGTAGCTCTCTACGAACTCGAGTCCACACCAGCCGGGAGTTTTCCCTGCCACAGAAGGAGATACTGAGCTGAGAGCTGAGGGACAGCAATGATAGCAGCAAACAGCAGACTAGTATAGTTTCATGTCTTAAGTTTAAATTTTTAATCCAGTGAAAGTCTATCTTAGTTAATGGTGAAAGGTGTGGGTCCAGTTTCAGTCTTCTACAGGTCGCCAGCCAGTTCACCTAGCACTCTTTGTTAAATAGGGAATCTTTTCCCCTCTGAATGTTTTTAATTGACTTGTCAAAGATCAAATAACAGTAAGTAGCTGGGTTCATCTCCTAGTTCTCTATTCTGTTCCATACATCTACCTCTCTGTTTTTGTGTCAATACCATGCTGTTTTGATCACTATTGATTTATAGTATAGTCGGAGGTCTGGTAGCATGATTCCTCCTGTTTTGCTTTGTTTTTATTTCTGAGTAATGTCTTGGCTTCGAGTTTTTTTCTGATTTCATATAAAACGAAGTATTATTTTTTTGTGATCTTTAAAGTATGACAGTGGAGCTTTAATAGGTATTGCATTAAAATTGTGTATTGCTTTGGGTAGTATGGATATTTTAACAATGTTGATTCTGCCCAGCCATGGCTCTAAAATACTCTTAATGGAGCATATTGTAATTGCTATGAGGAAAAATCCTTCACTCAAAAAATTTGATTATATTTAATCTAGAGTTTTTGAGTTTTGTTTTACTAGAGAATTTTTAATTGCTCAAGCCTGTTAACATTTCACCGAACTAATAGCCCATGGAATACATGCTGGAAAATGATAGCATACATAGCTTGATAAGTTGAGGGTCAAGGTAAAACCAAGGAGAGAAAAGAGAGAATAAATAAAATGGTTGTCATTGAAATTTCTTTGTCTATTTAGGATGAAAGTTAGAATGCTTTTTCAAAAATAATGATGAAGATCATGATACCATTAACATTGGTTTGACTCTACAATTTGTAAAGCACTTTCGTTACTATTATCCTATTTAAACTCAGCAATCTTTGAGATATCAGAATTAGTCTCTTTTTATACAGAGGAGAAAATAAGCCAGGGTGTATTAAACAACTTGGTTAAGTCATATCACTCATAAGGGATGGAGTCAATACTTTAACAGTCAATTCTGACTTCACCCATAAAACTCTTTCTGTCACAACATGCTGTGACTTTATAAACGTGACTAAGTTAAAATTGAGGGTGTTGAAAAGTACAATTATAAACTATGTTCTTTAATTTTTAAGTCTTCATTGACCTATAAGGAAAATATGATATAAAACTGGCCTTAATTTTGACTGTACAAAAACAGAATATCTGAATTTTTTTTAAATGTACATAACACCTCCTCTATCCAATTGGTTAGTCTGTATTTTACAGAAGAGGTAAACAAAGGAAGAAATTTTAGTCTAATGTCTAAATCTTTGGTTAATTTTAACCAGGTCCTCATATTTAAATATGTTTATCTGTACTAATTGATTGATTAAATATTAGAGTTACAAAGGATTAGTGTACTTTTAGTGTAACTTCCTAACTGAAACATACATCTGTTCTACGTCATGCTGGCAAGTAGTGCTCTTTCTTTTTCTTGGAACACCTCCTTTGATAAGGTTGATAACTGTGTATTAAGGCAGCAAAACAATAGTTTTACCTATTTACTTTGGAATAATTACAGATTTGCAGGAAGTTTCAAAGATAGTAGAGTGAGCTCTCATGTGTACAACATCTGTTTGTTATATCTTGCAGAGCTATAGTACAATATCAAAACCAGGAACCTGACATTGGACCAATATGTGTTTTTAGTTCTAGGATGTCTTATCACATTCATCTAACTACCACTTCTATAAAGACATAGAATTCTCTTCTACTACAAAGATCTTACTTATGCTATCTCTTTATAGCAGTATTCTACCACCATCCCTAATTTTTGCTAACCATTGATTGTTTTTTTATTTCTATAATTTTATCACTTAGATAATGTTGTGAGGGCTGACAATTAAGTTTGTGAACTTACCATTGTACACTTACATTGGCAGCACTGTACAAACGCCTTGGTGAGGATTCATAACCTTGGTATAAAAGTGTCTCACAGTTGTGTTCATATTGACATGTAGTGATGTCCTGCTGTGAGTGGTGTTCATTATTGTTGTTGCGTATTTTTGCATGCTATTGCAAGAATTTCAGAGCTTGAATTAAAGCAACAAGTAAACATTAAATTTCTTGTTAATCTTTGCAAGAGTGGAAGTGAAATCAGGGACATGTTAATCTAAGTTTATGAGAGTAATGCCATGAAGAAAATTGCAATATGCAAATGGATTAAATGTTTTCCTGAGGAGAAAGAAAGTGTCAGTGATGAAGAGAGTGGAAGG
>CAUYON010003198.1:0-28013 GCA_963573935.1 Arctocebus calabarensis | reverse complement strand
CATGAGAAGTTAAAGGCACTATATTGAAGGATGGTCTAATTTTTCCTGCATTATCCTTGACCACTATTTGGACACTGGGTTGTTCAAAACTAGAATCCTTCACTTTAGTCAGATCAAAGGAACAACTAATCTGTTGACCTTCTCTATAGATGTCTTCACATTGAAGAATCTTTCCCAGGCTTCTGTGCCTACAAGAGAAAATGAGACAACCTTCTGTATTATTTTTAACAAAGTATTCAATAAACAATGGTAATTTTTTTTAATGACTGAAGGAGATGTCCATGAAAAGAAATATTTGCAATAAGACAAGATTCCTTTTTAAAAAATCCTAGTTTAAAATATAGTTCATTTCATACACTAAGCAGAAAAGACTGTTCCTTCTTGATGAACGTGGGTACTGTCAGTGGCTATGGAAATTACTAGAGTCGTAAGTATTTCTTCTGTGCAAAAGAAGGTGTTCTGACACCAGGAGTAGAAGTTTTATGCCTCTTGAAAACACCCATCTGCTGAATTCATTCCATAGTTCCCAGCTGGCACCTCTGCCTGCTCCTTCCTTGTTTGCTTGGCTTGTTCCTTTCCCTCGTCTTCCGTTTGTGGAGCAGGGAGCTCACACTCACATTCATCTCTATTTCTGACTCCCACTCACCTCTAGTTTATCACTCCCAACCCTTGACTATAATTTCTGTGCTGGGGATTCCTAGTCCTGACTGGAGCTAGTCCCAGACCTCCATCTGATCTATTTGAACTTTCTACTCCTGCCTCAAATTTGGTGTCCAAAATTTATCATGCACCCTCTTTTCCACGGAACTGCTTTTTATTCCAGCCTTCCCATTTGTATCAGTTAGAGCTCATTTTCTCTAGGCTCCTAGATTTAGATACTTTGAAATCATCTTTTCCCCCTGTAATCTATCACCAAATTTTGTTCTTTCTTCCTTTGTAAAGCTTCTTGGATCCTTGCCTTCTATGATACTCCTATTGCCCACACCCTGATTCACACCCTAATCACTTGGGGCTTCCATTTCTTCTCCAGACTGACCTTCCTAACCTTCATTATTAAAGCCCTCCAATCACTGTCACATCAACCTTCCAAAACACAATGACTTTCTAAGTGTCTTCCTTTACTGTGTGGCTTTAAATGCCTTGTGTAAGTAGTACTGCTGGTATCTTATTTCCCATTTTGCATCTATACATACCTCCCCCCAGTAATCATCAGCATGTAGCCCAGTGCAAATAGACAGAATGTGTTCACTACACTTTTTGGCCTGTCTCCACCTAGGCTATCAGAGAACTCTGTTTTTAGTAACTGGCAGAAGACACAGCCTCAAGCCTTGTCTCACTGGTCACAATGGAAGTTGTGCAAAGGTTCTGCAGAAAAGGAAGATAAAATTAAAATAATGAACTAAGAGTAAAAAGTCCCAAGCCCTTGAACTGTTACTTCAGAATCCTCTGTAGCAATTTAAAATGCATATTTTTCCAATTCTCTCCCAGAGAATCTGACTTAGAAGGCTTTGTCAGGGCCTGGGAACCAGAATTCTGAAAGCACTGCTCCAGGAGATTCTGCCACTAATCAGGTTTTTTTTTTTTTTTAAAGGCTTGGTGCCTGTAGTACAGTGGTTATGGTGCTGGCCACATGCACTGAGGCTGGTGAGTTCAAACCCAGCCCAGGTCAGCTAAACAACAATGACAACTGCAACAAAGTAATAGCAGGGCTTGATGGCAGGCACCTACAGTCCCAGTTACTTGGGAAGCTGAGGCAAGAGAATTGCTCAAGCCCAAGAGTTTGAGGTTGTTGTGAGCTGTGATGCCACAGCACTCTACCAAGGGCGACATAGTGAGACTCTGTCTAAAACAAAAACAAAAAAACCCTCAGGCCAGGCACAGTGGCTCACACCTGTAATTCTAGCACTCTAGGAGGCCAAGATGGGTGGATTGCTTGAGCTCATGAGTTTGAGACAAGCCTGAACAACAGTGAGACCCTGTCTTCACTAAAAATAGAAAAACTGAGGCAAGAGGATTGCTTGAACCCAAGAGTTGGAGGCTGCTATGAGCTACGATGTTAGGGCACTCTATCCAGGGCAACAGCTTGAGATTCTGTCTCAAACAAACAAACAAACAAAACCCCTCAGAGCTAATGTATTTACTCTTTCAAAGGCTATGCAAAGAGATGCTTCAATAGGGAAAATGATCTCTTTCTCCAAGGGATAGTGTATAAGCTTTTCCTCCTTGTTGGAGGCCCCCATAGTTTATGAGAGAAAATAGTGTTTTAAAAATTAAGTTATTAAAGAAGACAGGCACACGGCCTACAAGCACATGAAAAAATGCTCATTGTCCTTAATCATCAGAGAAATGCAAATCAAAACTACCTTGAGATATCATCTAACTCCTGTAAGATTAGCCCACATAACAAAATCCCAAAACCAGAGATGCTGGTGTGGATGCGGAGAAAAGGGAACACTTCTACATTGCTGGTGGGAATGCAAACTAATATATTCCTTTTGGAAGGATGTTTGGAGAATACTTAGAGATCTAAAAACAGATCTGCCATTTGATCCTATAATTCCTTTACTAGGTATATATCCAGAAGACCAAAAATCACATCACAATAGGCTCAGTGCCTGTGGTTTAACGAGCTAAGGCGCCAGCCATGTACACCTGAGCTGGCAGGTTCGAATCCAACCTGGGGCCCACTAAACAACAATGGTGGCTACAACCAAAAAATGGCCGGGCGTTGTGGTGGGCGCCTGTAGTCCCAGCTACTTGGGAGGCAGAGGTAGAAGACTTGCTTGAGCCCAGGAATTAGAGGTTGCTGTGAGCTGTGATGCCGCAGCAATCTATCCAGGGTGACAGTTTGAGGCTCTGTCTCAAAAAAAAAAAAAAATCACATCACAATAAAGATATCTATACCAGAATGTTTATTGCAGCCTAATTCATAATTGCTAAGTCGTGGAAGAAGTCCAAGTGCCCATCGACCCATGAATGGATTAATAAATTGTGGTACATGTATAACATGGAATACTATGCAGCCTTAAAGAAAGATGGAGACTTTACCTCTTTTGTGTTTACATGGATGGAGCTGGAACATATTCTTCTTAGCAAAGTATCTCAAGAATGGAAGAAAAAGTATCCAATGTACTCACCCCTACTATGAAGCTAATTTGTAGCTTTCATATGAAGGCTAAAACCCAGTTATAACACAAGAAATGGGGAAAGGGGTAAGGGTGAGGAGGGGAGGGTGATTGGTGGGATCACACAGTGCATCTTAGAAGGGTACAAGTGAAAATTACTAAATGTAGAATATAAATGTTTTCATATAGTGATTAAAAGGGCATGAAGGCTATGTTAAATAGTGCAATGAAAATACTTCAGATTGTATATAAAGTCAGCACATTGTGCCCCATGATTGCACCAATGTACACAATTATTATTTAATAAAATATATATATATATAAAAATAAAAAATAAATAAAAATTAAGTTATTGTTACAAGTACTTTTTGGATTAGACAATTCTGGAATGCTTTCTTCCCATGACCAGAAAGAGAAATTAGAGACAGTTATGACATTTTTCTTACATAACTAACTAAAACCATGTATAAAATTAGTTTTTTTTAATAATGAAAGGAACTCCTCTAATGGGTAATCTTTTAGATCCTTTTTTCCATTTTTGTAACCTCAGTATTTCAATATGAATTTCTGAATTTCATTTCAGAAATAAAATGTTAAAACCATTTGGTTGTAATTTAGAGATAATAATGGCAAAATATCAGTTTTGGATAGACAGATTTTTGGACTCCTTGTGAAAGACTTAGAGATAAGCTAAGATAGCAGGTGATTCCTGTTAAAATTTACACATTGAATTCCTCTTTAGAATAACAGTGCAGACATGAGAAGGACAAATTAAAGACCATTCCCTTAACTCTGAAGATGATTAATATGGTAAGAAAAATTCCCCAAAATTAATTGGCATGGCTAGTCTGTGGCTACTCACGTCAGACTCCTTTCAATGCCAGACTATCCCTGCAGGGACACAATTCACTGCCATTTGGCTTTAAGGAATTACTTCAAATTCAAAAAAATGACTCTACATTTTCTAGTCAGGGATCAGGGGAAATAGTCTTTGGCAGTTTGTTTGATGTCATTTATACTAGTACCTAAACCATTTCTGGGTGCTCGGTAGGAATACTGTGTTCTGAGTCCCTTTTATGGTTTTGATTGGAAAGATCTATCTAGGGGAGAAGGAGGAAGAAGAAGGTATGGGTGAGGGGCTAATTCTGTGAAGTGTGAGAAAAGGCCAGCACTGTGTACTGATAACATGTGCAAGCAAATGAGGATGAATAATAAAAAAAATGACAGCTATCATATGTTAAGTGCTTACTCTATACATACTAGCAGTGGCAGCTTCAAATACTTTTCATATAGTAACAGCCCTCACAACCACCTTAAGAAGCAGATACTATTATTACTATCTGCATTTTACAAATTATAAAACTGAGGCTCAGAAAGAAGGAACTTGCCCCAAATCACACTGCAGTAAGGAAGAGAACCAGGATTTTGAACCCAAGAAGTATGGCCAGAAAGAATAAGCTTTAAGGTGGTAAGGGCAAGAGATAGAATCTGTACCATCTATACCAGTGGTTCCCAACCTTCCTAATGCCACGATGGATTTTCATTGTTACAAAGGGGTGGCGACCCACAGGTTGAGAACCGCTGATCTACACCATCTAACAGAACTTTCTGTGATTATGGAAATGTTACATATCTGTGCTGTCCAATACATTAGTCACCTGTGAAATTCACTAGTAAGACTGGGCAACTTAAGTTCGAATTTGACCTAATTTTAAATAGTTTCCATTTAATGTAAAAAGCTGCGTGTAGCTGGCAGCTCCCACATTGTACAGCACAGGTGTCTACTATGGAAAGCACACTGGCTGGTGGTGCAGCTCTGGGTGCGTGTGTAACAAGAAAAGGAGCTTTGATTACCAACCCCCTTGGATGCCAGTGAACTGCCACTCTCTTGGAATTGCCTCTTGAGCCACCTCCAATAATTATACAGATTGTGCCCTGCAAAAAGACATCAGCTAGGGGCTGAAAGTCAGCCTAAGCACCATCTGCTGTCAGCTTTAGCAAAAGCCTGTATCGCCCCAGAGAAAGAGAAACACTTCAGTCCAGAGGAAGAGGAATGTTTTTAACTTTGTTGGTCTAGTTTTGTTGTATTTGTTTTTTGAGAAAGAGTCGCACTCTATCACCCCAGCTAGAGTGCCTTGGTGTCAGCATAGCTCACATCAACTTCAAAGTTCTGTGCTCAAGCCATCCTCCTGCCTCAGCCTCCTGAGTAGCTAGGACTACAGGTGCCTGCCACAATGCCTAGCTAGTTTTTCTACTTCTAGTAGAGATGGGGTCTTGCTCTTGCTCAGGCTGGTCTTGAACTCCTGAGTTCAAGCGATCCTCTTGCCTTAGCCTTTCAGAGTAAGCCACCACACCACCCTGTTGGACCAGATTTTTATAATTCATTCACCCAGAGGGGACACGCTTTCTACAATTTTCAATGAGACTTGGTTGTGCTAGTATATCCCCAAGGCACTTCTCTATTTCTCTTTTATCAACTCAGAGGAATAGGCTACCATCTACCTGCAATGCCATCCCCACACACTAATAGCTGGGTTACTTCCCTGCGTAGTCTACCAAGGAATGAGATACAGTTTTAAGACTTCCCTTCTTTTCCTATGCCTTACATAGACTCTCTGTCTCTCTCTTTTTTTTGGGGGGGGGGGAAGTTTCACTATGTTGCCCTTGGTAGAGTGCTGTGGTCTCACAGCTCACAGCAACCTCAAACTCTTGGGCTTAAGCGATTCTCTGGCCTCAGACTCCTGAGTAGCTGGGACTATAGGCAACTGCCACAATGCCAGGTATTTCTTGGTTGTAGTTGTCATTGTTGTTTAGCAGGCCCAAGCTGGGTTAGAACCTGCCAGCCTTGGTGTATGTGGCCAGCGGCCTACTCACTGATCTATGGACAGCGAGCCACATAGACTTCTTATACAGACTCTTTAAAGGTTCTCCCTATGGCTCTACCAATAATGATTCCAGGTAATAAACACAGGGATCATACCAACTCGCAAGACATTTTAAAAGCTTGAGTAACATCTCTCCCTAGCCTTCACTGCAACATCAACAGAGCCAGACTACTCCTTCTATGGCTTAGTTCCTCAGTCCCTTTACTAGCTATCCATCAGGGAGCCATATCTACTCAAATCCTTCTCTCTTTTTATTCCTCAACTATAATGTTCCTCAGTTACTACTAAGTCCTCACCCTACCCCTGAATGTTCCCTAGCTTTGGGTCCTACCAAAACATTCACAACTTATTTATGAAATACCTACCACATGACAGGCACCATGGGAAACAACACACAGCCCTGCTCTCAAGGGAGATTGCAGCCTGTGGCAGGCCAATACCAAGTAAACAGGAAATGACAACACAATGTGCTGAGTACTATGACATGGGAAAGTGTGAGGGGCCATGTCTAGACTTGAGAGGACAAGGGTTTTTGGAGAGGAAATGGTGTCCAAGCTAAGGACAAATAAGAGGTGAAAAGGAAAGGCCTCGGCTGCGAGAGAACACAGACTGTTTCCACTATTCTGTTGGAAAATTCTGTTTGAATCCCAGCATTCTGTTGGAGTATTTTAAGAGTCAGTTTGAAAAACCAAAAGAATTGGGCAGTGCCTGTGGCTCAAAGGAGTAGGGTGCCGGCCCCATATGCCGGAGGTGGTGGGTTCAAACCCAGTCCCGGCCAAAAAAACTGCAAAAAAAGAATTTCAGTGTGGGACAGTAGGCTGCAAGAGGGGCAAGGGTGCATAGAGGTAGATGTGATGGAGGCTGGAGAATTTGACAGGGGCCAAGTCATAAAGGGCTCTGTCTGTTGAGCTGAAGAGTCTGGACTTTAACCTGAAGCCACCAGAGAGCCACTGAAGAGTTTTAAATGAAGGAGAAACAACAGGTACCAAGAATGAGCAACTGAAACTATGAAACCTCAAATGGGAATTATTTACACTGGGGCTAGTGGGGGACAAACCTCCAGACAGAACCATATAATCTCAGTGCCGTCTGGCTTCACCTGCAGGTCCTCTCAACTATGCCAGGAGGACACTTCCACCAGGGAGGACAGTGAATGTGAACTCCAGAGCAACTTTGGAGGTTTTCATCCAAAACTTCATAGGTTTTTTTGGCACTCTATTCCATGATACAGCCATCAGTGTTTTCATGAAGCAGCCTTAACAAATGCTACCAAGGGGGACAAGGCCACATAGAGGGCAGACTCCTAAAGCTAGGTCTTTCCTTCTCCGTCTGGTATCATACGGATGAAATATCTCCATTCCTTGGAACAATCTTCCCCAGAGACCATAACAGCCTCTGAGAAACTCCCTCATGTGGTCAGTCTTCTCCTTTCATCAAAGCCTGCCAGCTTCCCCCCACCCCTACCACCACCTCAAGCTCCTCCCTTGCTTCCCACAGGAGTCTATCCCTCTGCAATAGCCTTCAGCATACACGGTCTTATTTTATTATGAGTAACTACACTGGGCACTATCTTTCCTTCTACATTTTAACACATTAACTGTCATGTGAGTTGTATTTAACTTATGCTAGTTTTGAGCCCAGGACCTCGTGAAGTATATGTAAGTATTAGGCCTCACATGTCTCTTGGCCTAATAAAACACTGTGGTCCCAAGGAAAAACTTTTTTTTTCCTAGTATGGCAGTCAGTGTGTTAAGCTTTAAGAGCAAAAAGACATGTTTCTTGTCTCTGCTGCGGATTCAGTACTTTATCCACACAGGATACTAAATAAACGTTTACTGAAGTGAACACGATTAACTTGACTCATTCTTTCTTCCTTGTTATGTGCTAATAATTCTAGGCTCTAAGGAAAGGAAAGGATTGAAGACTAACTTAGAAATTTAACAAAGTTTGTAGTAGGTATAGTGACAAATATCAAATACCAAAATATCAGTTATTTTGTGGGACACTAAACTAGTTTTTGACCTTAGGCATGTGTTATCATTGCCGGGTTTTTTTGTTTGTTTTGGAGACTGCCTGTCACTTACTCACCTGGGCTACAGTGCCATTGCCTTAGCCTAGCTCTTGGCAACCTCAAACTCCTGGGCTCAGCCTCCTGAGCAGCTGGGACAACAGGTACGTGCCACCACACCCAGCTAATTTTTCTATTTTAGTAGAGACAGGGTCTTACTTTGCTCAGGCTAGTCTTGAACTCATAACCTCAAGCTATGCTCCTGCCTTGGCCTCCCAGAGTGCTAGGATTACAGGCACGAACCACCACACCCAACCCAAAAAGTAAATAATAACTCATATATTGTTGATGGGAATGTAAGATAGTCTAACTGTTCTAGAAAATAGTTTGACTTTTTTTTTTTTTTTTTTACAAAACTAAATATACAATTACAATATGACCCATCAATTTTACTCTTGGTCATTTATTCCACAGAAATGAAAAGTTCTTTTCTTTTCTTTTCTTTTTTTTTTTTTGAGACAGAGCCTCAAGCTGTCATGCTGGGTAGAGTGTCATGGCATCACAGCTCACAGCAACCTCCAACCCCCAGCCCTCCTGGGCTCAAGCGAGTCTCCTGCCTCTACCTCCCAAGTAGCTGGGACTATAGGCGCCTGCCACAACGCCCGGCCATTTTTTGGTTGCAGCTGTCATTGTTGTTTGGCAGGCCCGGGCTGGATTTGAACCTGCCAGGTTAGGTGTACATGGCTGGCGCCTTAGCCCCTTGAGCCACAGGCACCGAGCCATGAAAAGTTATTTTCACATAAGAAATCTGTATGTTAATATTTATAGCAACTTCATTCATGATAGCAAAACAATAACAACACTGGAAACAACCAAGATCCCCTTTAATGAATGAATGGTTAAGTAAACTGGTACATCCACATCATGGACTACTACTCAGCAATAAAGAGAAATGAACTCTTTGGGTTTTTTTGAGATGGAGTCTCACTCTGTTGCCCTGGGTAGAGTGTCGTGATATCTTCATAGCTCACAGTAACCTCAGTCTCGAGCTCTAGCAAGTCTCTTGCCTCAGCCTCCCGAGTATGTGGTACTACTAGCCACAATGCCCAGCTAGTTTTTAGTAGAGATGGGGTCTTGCCTTTACACAGGCTGATCTTGAACTCCTGAACTCAAGCAATCCACTGGCCTTGGTCTCCCCAAGTGAGCCAGTGTGCCCTCCCATGAACTCTTGATAGGAACAAGTTGTATGGAACTTGTAACTATGAGACCAAATCAAACTGATTCACCATGACTTAAGTTGCTACAGATGGTGCACAGCCAAAATCACAAGTCATGTAGCTGGAGTATACACAGTGAGAAAGGGTTTTAACTCTCTAAGTATAAACACTACAAGCCTGGCTGACTGGCTGGATTTGCATCCCCTGGGACTAGTTAGAAATGGCATAAAAGCTGGAACCACCCCAAGATCAAGGAGACAGATTTGAGCATTGGCTCTTGTATGCTTCACTGTACTTGCAATAAAGCTTTTTCTTTTCTCAAAAGCTAGTGTCATAGTATTGGCTTCTGTGAGCATCAGGAAGTCAGCATGTTGCTCCTGAACAATCTCAAGGGAATTATGCTGAGTAAAAAAGAAAAACTGGTCTTCAGTGGTTATTTACTGTAGGATTCCATTATAATAACATTATTGCAATGAAAAAAATGATAAAGATGGAAAACAGATTAGTATGATTGATAGAGGTTAGAGACTTGGGAGAGAGGAGTGAGAGGGAGAGAGGTACAGGAGGGAGGTGGGCGTGGTAATAAAAGAGCAACTGCAGAGATACTTGTGGTGATAGAACCATTCTGTGTCTTCACAAGGGAAAAAAGTACATAGAACTACACACACAAGTACGTGTCAAACTGCTGAAATATGAATAAAGTTAGTGGATTGTACCTATGACAATTTTCTGGGTTTTGATATTGTACTATAGTTGCACAAGAAGTCACCACTTGGAGAAATTGGGTAAACAGTATACGGGATCTCCCTGCACACTTTAATTTTTTTGCAATATAAATTCTGTGGGTCTATATATTTTTTAATTTTTTATTATTGTTTCAGGTTAATTTGAGGGTACAAAGAATTAGGTTATAATGTTTGCATTTATTAGGTAGAATCCCTCTTATAATTGTTGCGGGTCTACATTTTAAAATATAATTTTTTTAAGTAGAGACCAAAGTAGATACATTTTTCCCCTGAAGAAATTGCCCATCTTCTTAAATCTGCAGAGGAGAATAGACTGTTTTTTTTAAACTAGATTGGAGCCCAAGGCTCCTAACACAATCACAAATAGTATTCCAGTAACTCTACTGCACGTACTCACCAATAGGAGAAAGTATAGTTAGTGTCAGGACTTGTATTCTTGCCAGGGAGCCAAGAACATTTCATATAGCTGAGGTTGTACCAAACACATTGGAGCTCAGTCACAGCTGTCTCAGGATCACCTGAAAAATCCAGACCAAAAGTTTAGTACCTTTCTTTCCTTGTAATGCAAACTACCCAACTGCATGGAGGATAGTGAAGGTGTAACAGTGCTTTCCCAGAAAGCTAACCCCTAATCTCTCACCCCATTTTACCCAGACATCACCCAGGAAGGAGAAAATCCAAATCTAATTTGTTCACAACTTTCTCTCTCACCTCCTGATACAAAGAAATCATTTCTGAGAGGGTGCAGGGTAGCTTACACCTGTAACCCCAGAACTCTGAGAGGTTGATGCAGGATTTCTTGAGCTCAGGAGTTTAACACTAGCTTGAGCAAAGCAAGACCTAGTCTCTACTAGAAATAGAAAAATTAGCTAGGGTATAGTGGCATGTACCTGTAGTTCCAGCTACTCAGGAGGCTGAGACAAAAGAATTGTTTGCGCCCAAGAGTTTGAGGTTGCTGTGAGTTATGAAAACATGACATTCAACCTCAGGGCAAATGAGTGAGACTCTGTCTCAAAAAAAAAGAAGAAAAGAATACAGAAAACATCCGTGAGGGACCCTAACTCTTGTTCCACAGGCAATGACTACATTCCTAAATGAGTGTGGAAATACAAACAACCCCTATATCTACCAGTCTCAAAAAAAATAAATAAATAAACTTTATTGTGGTATAAGTTACCATCTTGTCTTTTGATCAATACTGATACAACTTGCTTGGCATGGTGGCTCATGCCTGTAATCCCAGCACTCTGGGATGCCAAGGCAGATGGACTGCTTGAGCATAGGAGTTCGAGACCAGCCTGAGCAAGAGTGAGACCCCACTCCTACTAAAAATACAAAAACTAGTTGAGAATCCTGATAGGCACCTGTAGTCCCAGCTACTCAGGAGGCTAAAGCAAGAGGATTGCTTGAGTACAAAAGTTTGAGGTTGCTGTGAGCTATGAGGACCTGGCACTCTACCCAGGGCAACAAAGTTAGACTCTGTCTCAAAACAAAGAAAAATACAGATACATTCTTGCTTTTAAAAAATTAAACATTCTGGGAAAAGGGAAGTATAACTTAACCCTCAATAGTTACCTGTTGTGTACAATGACTTTAGATGTCCTATAATCTTTCTGAGCTGAAATTGCTATTTTTATAAAGTCATTTTAGTTAAGGTGTCATGTCTTTAAATGCCTCTGTTTAAAATGTCAACCTGCTATCCCCCCATGATTCTTGAAGAGGTATGGTACTGAGCCATCATCAACCATTGTATGCCATGGCATATTTTACTTTATTTTTCATATTATTAAATTCCTAAAGAAATGAGAATAGGGTAGGTAAGTTGTTTTAAGCCATGCTCCAAGACCCCAGGCAGTCCTGGATTTTACACATGTACTTTTACAAATAGTACTCTATATGTTTGTTGTTAGTGCAGAGTAAGTACAGAGAATGTAGTGCTAATGTTTAGAGGTTGGAGATGGGGCTTTGCCCTCCACAACTAAGGAACAATATAATATTAATAGATAATATGTATATAGGATTTACTCTTTTCTAGGCACCCCTCAGATATACTGACTTATGTAATCTAACAACCATGGGAGGCAGATACCATCATAATCTCCATCTTAAAGATAAGGAAACTGAGGTGCAGAGGGGCTAAATAATCTTCCCAAGGTCATACAACAAACAGCTGGCAGAGCTGGGATTTAAACTTAGACACTTATTCTCTGGTACTCTTGCTCTTAATAAGTATATGCTGCTCTCTTTATCTAAGAGCCAGAAGGATATTGGGTGAGCTGGGATTGGGGGACAATAATTAACTTCACAATCTGGCAGCTTTTCCTAGGGCTAGACTTGTAATGGAGCAGGACCAGCATGCCTATTTCTCTCTTTTTAACATCTTTCCCCAAATATATCCTGCATATTGAACTAATCTTCACATCTAATGAGTAACATAGTATTTTGGCTTTTTTTTTTTTTTAGCTTTTTGGGTATTTTTTAATTAGCAAAATTTTATAAGAGTAAATAATACCATATTTTATAACCAGAGAGTGTTGACCCTTTGTCATAGAAATACACCTTGAGGGCGGCTCCTGTGGCTCAGCGAGTAGTGCGCCGGCCCCATATACTGAAGGTAGCGGGTTCAAGCCCGGCCTCGGCCGAACTGCAAAACAAAAATAGCCGGGCGCTGTGGTGGGCGCCTGTAGTCCCAGCTACTCGGGAGGCTGAGGCAAGAGAATTGCTTAAGCCCAGGAGCTGGAGGTTGCTGTGAGCAGTGTGACGCCACGACACTCTACCCAGGGCGATAAAGTGAGACTCTGTCTCTTAAAAAAAAAAAAAAGAAATACTCCTTGAGTTTCTAGTTTTTGACTTGTAAAACTTTGTAGTGTAAAACTCTCACTACAGTTAATGTTATGAAGAACATGTTAAATTGCAAGAACCAACATATTATGATCTGGGTAATATTAGTTAACAGCAATATAAATACTCTAATAAACCACTTACATGATGAAATGGAATAAATTATACATTGCATATAAATTAACTATTATACTGCATATAATTAATAAATTAACTATTATACTGCATATAATATAACTTTCCAAAATATTGTACTAATAATTATGGCCTAGTAGTTTTCCAAGTGAACCATTGTATAGAGTAAGTCAAAAAAGAGAAAATAGATTATTCTAGTTAAGAAAGACAATATCTTGCTATTTTCTGTCTTTCAAGTAGACTCGATCAAACGTCATCAACTTCAAGAAGTATTTTGGTTTTTCTAAAGCACTGTACCTAGACCTATAGCAAGTCACTCAGTTCCCTTCTTCCTCATAAAATGGATCAGGGTAATAACATAAGCCTTACTCTGCAAGGTAAGCTCGTGAGGTTCGAATTAGGGGAGGGATGTGTGTGTTTTAACTATCAGGAATTATTACTTACCTTCTTTGTGAGCACCTTGAAGACAGAGACAGCCTCTGTTTTCATTGTGTTGCCAGTACCCAATATAGTGCCTGGCACTTATTAGACTTGGCAAGTGTTTGAGAATTGAATTAATTAATGAACAATGAACACAAGCATGTACAGCATTTGGATTCATTCTCTAAACACCAAGAGAAAGTGCTTTCAGTTGTTACCTTCAGGGGGTGAGACACACTTTTTCTCCCAAATGCTAGGCTTCTCACTTTCATTGGTGCTACACTGGGTCCCCACATGCAGACAAATCTCCTCATTCAGGGGCACTTCTTTGGAACGATGAGTTTCTGGAGCAATTTGCTAAGGTTAGGGAATTAAGGGACAAACAAAAATACACGTAAATAATAAAATATTAGCATGCCCAAGGGTGTGAAAAATGGCAAGTTATCAAATGGTGTAGGTAAGTAATTGCTAACTGAAGGTGACTTTGTTCCCCCTGCCACCCTCAGGGACATGTGCTAATATTTAGGGACATTTTTGGTTGTCCTAACTTGAGATATGGAGGCTCCTGGCATCTTGTGGGTAGCGGTCAGGGATGCTGCAGAACATCCTACATCACATATGACAAACTCTTCCCCCACTACAAATCCTTCACCAGATGTCAGCAGTGCCATGGTTGACAAACCCTGGTATAGATAAAATACAATTTCCAACAATGCAAATATCGTGAAATTTACCTATAAACCTACCACGCTAACATATCAACTGTCTAAAAGCAATTTTAAAGCAAACCATATGATTATCCAAATTCAATTCTAAGATGATGCAGTATAATATCAGGATCAAGGTAAAAAAAAAGATTGCTTTAAAAAATCTAGTAATCACTGGCTCGGCGCCTGTGGCTCAAGTGGCTAAGGCACCAGCCACATACACCAGAGCTGGTGGGTTTGAATCCAGCCCAGGCCTGCCAAACAACAAAGCCTGCTGCAACCAAAAAATAGCCAGGCAGAAGCAGGAGAATTGCTTAAGCCCAGGAGTTGGAGGTTGCTGTGAGTTGTGATGCCACGGCATTCTACCTAAGGTGACAGCTTGAGGCTCTGTCTCAAAAAAAAAAAAAAAAATCTAGTAATCAGGCCTTGGCATCTGTAGCACAGTGGTTACGGCACCGGCCACATGCACCAAGGTTGGCGGGTTCAAACCCAGCCCAGGCCAGCTAAACAACAATGACAAATGCAACAAAAAAAAAACAGCCAGGCATTGTGGTGGGTGCCTGTAGTCCCAGCTACTTGGGAGGCTGGAGCAAGAGAATCACTTAAGCCCAAGAGTTGGAGGTTGCTGTGAGCTGTGACGCCACAGCACTCTACCAAGGAATACATAGTGAAATTCTGTCTCAAAAAAAAATCTTGGGCAGTGCCTGTGGCTCAATGGGTAGGGTGCTGGCCCCATATCCTGAGGGTGGCAGGTTCAAACCCGGCCCCAGCCAAACTGCAACAAAAAAATAGCCGGGCATTGTGATGAGCGCCTGTAGTCCCAGCTACTGAGGAGGCTGAGGCAAGAGAATCACCTAAGCCCAGGAGTTGGAGGTTGCTGTGAGCTGTGTGATGCCACAGCACTCTACTGAGGGCAAATAAAGTGAGACTCTTTATCTAAAAAAAAAAAAAAACCTAGTAATCATTGTTACTTCTAGGAAGTAGAAATAGAGGTGGTACCTACAAAGGGAAACTTTTCATTAAACCCTTCTCTATACTATTGGACTATTTTTGACGATCTCAAACACCGTATAAATTTCAAGGGTTGGTTGTCTAGGCCCAGTAGCTTATGCCTGTCATCCTAGCACTCTGGGAGGGTGAAGCAGAAGGATTCCTTGAGCTCAAGAGTTCAAGATCTGCCTCATCAAGAGTGAGACCTCGGCTCGGCACCTGTGGCTCAACGGGCTAAGGCACCATCCACATACACCTGAGCTGGCGGGTTCGAATCCAGCCTGGGCCCGCCAAACAACAATGGTGGCTGCAACCAAAAAATGGCTGGGCGTTGTGGCGGGCGCCTATAGTCCCAGCTACTTGGGAGGCGGAGGCAAGAGACTTGCTTGAGCACAGGAATTGGAGGTTGCTGTGAGCTGTGATGCCATAGCACTCTATCCAGGGTGATAGCTTGAGGCTCTGTCTCAAAAAAAAGGGTGAGAACTTGTCTCTACTAAAAATAGAAAAAATTAGCCAGGCATTGTGGTGGGTGCCTATAGACCCATGGCACTCTGGCCTGGGCAACACAGTGAGACTCTATCACTAAAATTAATTAATTAATTAATTCAAGGGTTGCTATGTGTGTTGAGCATATCCACTCTTATTGTCAAAAGTAGATAAGCTTTATGGAACCCAACTTATAGATATCATACCGACATAAATCACCAATCTGGTTGTTATGATTTAGAATAATGAGATTAAATGGCTCTCTAAGAAACTAACATTTCCCAAATTGACAGACTTGGAATAATTAAGAATGGAACTGCTTTTAATCAGAGCTCCAAGTACAGCACTTCCTGTTTTGCAATAGTTTCTGACTTGAGTTTGAGAAAGTATTTCCTTTTATTTACATGCTGATGACCACAAAGGAGAAAACTTGTCATCGTTAGCTCTATCTACCACCGTAAGGAGCTATTTATTCTGCTGTATCTATCATATGTCTGCGGCCAGCAGAGCATCAGGGCAAATGTGAGATATCCTTAAAACTTAAGGATGCCCCTGGAAAAGTAACTAGCAAATCAACAATGAATAAACCGTAACAAAAACATGAAAACAAAAGCAATTCATAGAGACAGAATAGCTCTTAGTTCCAATCAAAACAGCATTCCTAATACTTTGGGAGGGCAAGGCAAGAGGACTACTTGAGCTCAGCAGTTCAAGACCAGCCTAAGAAAAAGCAAGAACAAGACCCTGTCTCTACCAAAAAATAAGAAAAATTAGTCAGGCGTTGTGGTGGGTGCCTGTCGTTCCAGCTACTCAGGAGGCTGAGGCAGGAGAATTGATTGAACCCAGGAGTTTGAGGTTGCTATACTGGCCACTGCATTCTAGACTGGGCAACAGAATTAGACTCTGTCAAACAAACAAACAAATAAATAAAGGAGTTGTTCAGCCCTGAAAGAGCAGAAAAAGAAATGCCTGTAAGCAAAATCCTTGGCAAGAGAAAAGAGGTGATTTAGCTACATAGACATGTATTTCTGTTCCACTGGCAAAGCTATGGCTTCCCCTCAGTGGGACCTCAAATATTCTTAGCCAAGTACATTTTCACAGCTAATTCCTGATTCCTTGCCAAAAAACCTACTTATCATCTGGCTTCCCACATAGGCTCTGCCTGTAGGGATAGAATGTACCAGTTATGCTGACAGAAGTCTTCTTGGAAGGCTTTACCATCATCGTTTTCACACCAAAGTATGAAATTGGTCCTTGAGAGATGAATTATGCTGAGAAAATGAGACATCTAAGTCTATAAAACTGAAGACCCACCCCCAAGATCATAGTACTGGTGACAGAAAGGCTTTAAAATGCAAACTTTACCAACCTCACAATTTTACTAAGTGCAAGTCCTATATGTATCTCTGAAGAAGCCACCCTTATCCTAGGATCCTCAATTGTTTGCCAGCTACATTTGCCCTTTATGGACACTGGGGAAAATGTATATAGTTAAATGCCACAAAGTATAATCATCATGGAAAAATCTCAGTTTTCTTTTTTTTTTTGAGACAGAGCCTCAAGCTGTCACCCTGGATAGAGTGCTGTGACATTATAGCTCACAGCAACCTCCAATTCCTGGGCTCAAGCGAGTCTCTTGCCTCCGCCTCCCAAGTAGCTGGGACCACAGGCACCCGCCACAACGCCCGGCATTTTTTGGTTGCAGCCGTCATTGTTGTTTGGCGGGCCCGGGCTGGATTTGAACCTGCCAGCTCAGGTGTATGTGGCTGGCACCTTAGCCCGCTGAGCCACAGGCGCCGAGCCAAGTTTTCTTATTGTATTAGATATCACTCTAGTTAAAGGGCTGAGGAGTTTTATTCCACAAAGATTATCTTAAAATAATTTTTAAATTAAAAATATACATTAGTATCGGGCAGTGCCTAAGGCTCAAAGGAGTAGGTGGTGGCAGGTTCAAACCTGGCCCCGGCCAAAAACTACAAGAAACTATGTATATGTATACACACTAGTATCTACCAAAATTACATCTAGATAAGAGGAACAAGTTCTAGTGGTCTATACCACTGTCAGATGACTATAGTTAACAAGAGATATTACATAGATTTACATAGTATAATTAGAAGGAAGATTAAAGAACTCAAACACAAAGAAATGATGCTTGAGATGATGGATATGCTAATTACCCTGATCTGATTACTATACATTATATGCATTGAAATATCACTCTATGGATATATACAATTATTATTTGTCAATTAAAAAAATAAAATTATAAAAAAAAAACTTCAGTAGGGCGGTGTCTGTAGCTCAGTGAGTAGGGCGCCAGCTCCATATACCAAGGGTGGTGGGTTCAAATCCGGCATCGGCCAAACTGCAACAACAACATCAAAAGAAAAAACATAGCCAGGTGTTGTGGCGGGCGCTGGTAGTCTCAGCTACTCGGGAGGCTAAGGCAAGAGAATAGCCTAAGATCAAGAGCTGGAGGTTGCTGTCAGCTGTAACACCACGGCACTCTACCGAAGGTGACAAAGTGAGACTGTCTCTTAAAAAAAAAAAACAAACAGGGCGGCACCTGTGGCTCAGTGAGTAGGGCGCTGGCCCCATGTGCTGAAGGTGGTGGGTTCAAACCCAGCCCCAGCCAAAAACTGCAGGAAAAAAAAATTTAAAAACAAAACAAACAAAAAAACCTTCATGATCTAAATCTGAACCTTATGTTTGGGGCATATAAATAATAAAAGAACTTAGAAAAGAGATAGAGAGAGAAGTTTTTTTTAATTTTTTAAATCACTTTCAAAGTTCAAGGTAAATAATATTAAATCGGCATGAATAAAGTAGGAACCCTGATAATCAGTGACTGCCAAGTCAAGCATACCTCTCTCTATCAGACAAGGAACTAAATCCCTCCCAGCAGGTCTTGTATGTGTGATGGTTTCCACATGACTTCTGACTTTGGTGAATCATTCCACTGGTAGCTGCTGTATAACATTGTGCTCCACCCCTCAGGGAATATAGCCTCCCTTGACAACTTATCAAAAACCAAGGCCAGAGTCCTGAACCGATCCCTCCCCCTCAGGACCAATGTTCACTTGGCTAGACCACACCTTTCCCAACTTCAGAATTCCTTTCTTAGAAGGAAAGGGAGTCTACGTCAGCCTCTCGGGATGCCTAGCCCTTTGATTCATTTGCCTAATGAGACTTGCCTTTCTCCCAATGATGAAAGATACCTAAAATCAGAAGCCAAATCCTTCTGCTTGCCAGACTGAGGAATGGAAGGGTAGATATAAAGTTCATGTGCAATTTACTATGTTAAACTATTTTAAATTGCACATGAACTTTATGTCCACCCTGTATAAGACATTGACAAAACAATAGTGGAGGGCAGCCATTTACAGTAATGTTTTCTTTTAAAAAAATATACAGGGCTGGGTGTGGTGGCTCCTGTCTGTAATTCTAGCATTCTGGGAGGCCAAGGCAGGGTAGGAGTTTTGCTTGAGCTCAGGAGTCCAAGATCAGCCTAAGGAAGAGCAAGACCCCATCTCTACCAAAAACAGACATTTTACTGGGAAAGATGAGGCAGGAGGATTGCTTAAATCCAGGAATTTGAGGTTGCTGTGAGCTAAGCTGATGCCTTGGCACTCTAGTCTGGGCTGACAGAGTGAGACTCTGTCTCAGATTTCAAAAGTGGCAATTTCATATGGTTTACCCTAACAACAGTAATAATAAAAACTAACAATTACCTAGCATTAACTCTGTGGCAGCTGCATTATAAACTTCATATCCTTTAATGTACACACCATCTATATGAAGTGGGAACTATTATTACCCCCCTCACTCTACCCTGCATTTTACAAACAAAAAAATGGAGGCTTAGAGAGGTTAAGTGACTTGCCCAAAGTCTTACAGCTTGCAAGGGGAAGAGGCAAAATTTCAAACCCAATTCTACATGATTCTATTGCTTTCTAAAGTTATTCTTAACTCTAAGTTTCTGTAAGTACAGGAGGAATTAGTCCCATTTCTAGGCTAGAATATCAGTATGGCTACCTGATTGATCTTTGACACTAATGAAAGAACCTAAAAGGTAAAGTCCCCTCACGGTTTCAATTAGATCCTAAGGTGACCATGGGGGTTTATACCCAGAGGCACCTCAAGATGTTCCCCTGAGTTTATCAGGTTGAACTACCAAAATAGCCACCTTAGACTCCAAATACCTAAGGCCTTTTCTTACAAACAAGAGGAAGCCAACAATATGTAAAGGAGAGTTTCACTGCTAGAAACATCATAGGCCACTATAGGCTGGGTGTGGTGACTCATGGTAATCCTAGAACCCTGGGAGGCTAGGGCAGGATTGCTTGGGACCAGCCTGAGCAACAGTGAAACCTTATCTTAACAAAAAATAGAAAAATTATCCCATGGCACATGCCTGTAGTCCCAGCGACTCCGGAGGCTGAGGCAGGAGGCCTGCATGAGCCCAGGAGTTTGAGGTTGCTGTGAGCTACGATGCTACCTGGGTACTCTAGCCTGGGGCAACAAAGGGAGGCTCTGTCTCCAAAAAAAAAAAAAAAAGGATCATAGGCTTCTTCATTCTGAAGACCTCTTTTAAAATGTAAATATCAGCCTTGCGCAGCAGTGGCTCAACCCCATAATCCCAGCACTCTGGGAGGCCGGGGTGGGTAGATTGCCTGAGTTCACAGGTTTGAGACCAGCCTGAACTAGTCTGAGTCTCCATGTCCAAAAATAGCAGGGCATTGTGGCGGGTGCCTATAGTCCTAGCTACTTGAGAGGCTGAGGCAAGATCTCTTGAACCTAAGGGTTTGAGGCTGCTGTGAGCTATAATGCCATTGTACTCTATCAGGGGGTGACAAAGTGAGATTTTGCCTCAAAAAAATGAATGAACGAATGAATGAATAAATAAATAAATTGCAAAGACCTCTAACTGGCCTCACATTTTTATCAATTAACACCTAAACCACAATTTAACCCTGCAGCAGGATAGAGTAAAGGAAAGGCAGATCACCAAGTTTTCCTTCAAAGGAAGAACAGGTTACATCCTCACTATTAAACTTTCACATGCATTATTTTCTGTTTCCCAGCAAGCCAGGGAAATGAGTAGGGCCACACTTTACACAGAAGAAAACTAAGGCTCAGAGAGGTTAAGTGACCTATCCGAGGTTACTGAGCCAGCTAAGAGTGACAAGTACCAACTAGAATCTAGAATCTAGTTCTCCTGATTCTCTGCCACCAGAGTTGCTTGAACTTGGTGATTTCACAATTCACCAATGCAAAGTACTATCGCTAATAACTTTTCATTCTACCTTCTCAAAATCCCAGACAAATGCAACCCCAAACACCCTTCCGCACACAAACACATACACACTAAAAGAACATATAAAGATATAAAAGAGATGAATAAGATTATCATGAAGAACCTGAAATCATCCAATCCTATTAGCAAAAATTCACGTAAATCACTCAACTGCATTGACTAGAAAGGCTGAACATTTTCCTCATTTTTCCTCAGGCATCCACTACCCAAACCCCACCTGCCATTGACATCTTCTTTTTTTACTTTCTATATGGCCACTTACTTTTTTTTTTTTTTGCAGTTTTTGGCTGGGGCTGGGTTTAAACCCACCACCTCTGGCATATGGGATATGGGGCCGGCACCATACTTGTTGAGTCACAGGTACCGCCCTGGCCACTTACTTTTATACCACATAGTTTCTGCCTGTCTACCTTACCTATTCACCATTTGCAAGATGATGAATGTGAAAATTCCCTGAAAAATTAAAAGTGATTATATTGACACAAGACAGGAAAGAAAAGAGGAACAAATGTTAACAATAACACAATTATCTGAAATTTAAAAAAAAAAACAGAAAAAACCAATAATATAATTATTTATTGAGTGCCAAATAGATAAAAATATTAGTATTTTTACTACTAGTAGTAGTATTTAATATTAGTATTTTTCTATCAGAGCAATCTAAATGCATTTAACTGTCAAATAATTAGCAAATTTATTTTTTTGAGACGGAGTTTATGTCGCTCTCGGAGTTTATGCTGTAGAGTGCCATGGCATTACAGCTCATGGCAACCTGAAAGTCTTAGGCTTAAGCAATTCTCTGGCCTCAACCTCCCAAGTAGCTGGGACTACAGGCGTCCGCCACAATGCCCGGCTATTTTTTTTTGGCTGTAGTTGTCACTGTTGTTTGGCAGGCCCAGCCTGGGTTTGAACCCGCCAGCTCTAGTGTATGTGGCTGGCGCCCTAGCTGCTGAGTTACAAGCACTGAGCCTAATTAGCAAATATTTTAAGTCTTCAATTTTGTCAACAGTTGTTTCTATAATTTTCCCAACTGAAATTTGGACATGACCCAAAATAAAATTCCAACTTTGATATGACATTGAATTTGGTTTATTCCTGGTTCACTTTATCTCATCAATGTAATATGTTCCGGAAAACTTACCTTATCCTGTTTGTCACCAAAATGACTAAGATACCATAGACTACAATTTGGGCTGGCTCCTTCAGGAGGATTCCACGTCCATATTATTGTGCAGAGGTTTTCAACAGAGACACTCAAGTTTGTCACAGGTGGTTGAATTTCTGTTCAAATTAAGCACAAGAAATAAATTTATCAATACCACTTAGTATTTCAATAGTTCGTTTAATCCATTCTCTCAATTCCTATAGGTAAAGAATAATAACAGCTGAGTTAAAATCTAACATTTACTGAGCCAGGCACAATTCTAAATATTTTATGCACATTAATCCATTTAGTTCTCACAAGAACCTCTGAGATAGGAACTACTATCAGCCTCATGTTAAAGATGAAGCTACTGAGCAACAGGGAGGTTAAGTCACTTGTCCTATATCCCCATAGTAAATGGCAAAGCTGGGATTACAACCTAGAAAGTGTGGCACCAAGGTCACATTCTTAACTATTTGCATAAAGAAGAGTTGTATATCCAAGTTGCTCTCCTCCAGGAATTTGGGGTTCCTTACATGTGAGAGCCACATCTTCCTCAATACAGAAAGTTCAATCTCAGTAGTTCTCTAAGCTGAGAACGTTCATCTATAATTGGGCTCACTAACATAACCTGGTAATTGTTTTTTTAACACTTTTTCTAAAGAAGTACTGAGAAAGAGATTTAGAAGCTCTTATTCTCCTGAGGTCTGACACTAAACAGCTGGAGATAGAGCTTTGACTAATCTGAAGAGGGAAAGGAAAGAGGAGAAACTGTGAAACATCATTTCAAACTTTCCTGAGAACTTCTCTTGAGACCAAGACTATCAAAATCTTCTCCCAGAAACTGAGCTGTGAAATATACAGAAACCTTCTGTCCTCTCTTTGCAACTTTTTTGCAAATCAAGAATTATTCCAGAATAAAGTTTATTAAAGTTATTTTAAAATAATACCCCCAAATTTTCTAATGTGGCAGACGGAATAATTAGTAATGCCTTATGGACCATAGTTATAGTAATTTATCAAATGCCAGATTAAATTTTATACTCTATGCTAATACTTTGTAGTGCACTCAGCCTCTTACATAATTGGCAGTACTTATCCTGTCACCTTCCTCTCTAAGCAAAATCTTCCATTTGTCCCAAAACATTAACCCCACAGGTACGACGTACTTGGGGTTTCCTTAATAGTCAATTTTACACATAGCAGCTATAAAGGCCCTTGACCCTCAATATTCATTCCCTCTCTCCTAACTCTTCTATTGATAGCTTTTCCCAAGACCCAGCTGTGTGAAGTAGCAGCCCAGAGCAGGACAAGGCTTCCTGGAAGCAAGGAGTTCCTATTGCGTGGCATGAAAACACAGTCAGTGCCAAGGATCAACAATGGCTCAACCAAAAAAAACTGTCGTTAGGATTTTAAGTGATTACAGGAGTATATGGCTAGCCCATTTTGGCCTTTCTAACATCATGCCAATACTATTTTTGAAAACAAATCATTTTCTAGGTAGAGAGCCTCTAATAAAAACTGTTCCTACTGGAGACTACAATCTACTTTAGGATTATCTGCCTTATTCAACAATTTCCTGAAAATGTTGTAGCAACAATCCATAATACCTGGTACTCCACTCTCACACAAAAAGTAAAGTTCTAATAACAAAAATATGGCCCATGTATGGTTCACTTCAATTGCACTCCAATATTCAAGGTAATTTAAGATGTTTTTAAACCCTATTTTTTAACCTGTTTTGATATTTATTTTATTTTACTGAGACAGACAGAGTCTCACTTGTCACCCTCAGTAGAGTGCCCTAGCATCACAGCTCACAGCAACCTCAAACTCTTGGGCTCAAGTATTTCTCTCGTCCCAGCCTCCCAAGTAGCTGGGACTACAGGCACCCACCACAAACCCCAGCTATTTTTAGAAACAGGGTCTTGCTCTTGGTCCACCTGCCTCAGCCTCTCAGAGTGCTAGGATTACAGGCATGAGCCACCGTGCCTAGTTTAACCTCAGTTTTGAAATAGAACAATAGACTGCTCTATTGCCAGTCTCTAAAGTGTGATTAATTTTTTCACATCTACTTGGAAGTATCCTTTAGTCAAATTAGTTTGCATTTTAGGTTACTTGGGGCTATCCACCATCCTTTACTTTTTTCTATTGGTTCCCTCCATATCTCTTGTGATTTTTCTGGCTCCTATACATTAAATTCATACACATAGATTCTGGGAAGATGGCAGAGCAAGAAGTACCAGAAATCGATCTCCCTACAATTGTCTTGGCAGAATCTGACTGATGTAACTATTTTTGAACTCAGGGGTCTATTGAAGGCTTGCAACTTCAAAGGAAAGGCTTGAATGATAAACTGGAGCTAATTTTAATCAAATTTGGTCAATTTCTAGAAACACAAAACCCACCAAAACTAAATCATGAACAAACAGAAAATCTGAATAGACCTGTAAGTAGTGATATTGAATCAGTAATCAAAAATCTTCTGACAAAGAAAAGCTCTGGACCTGATGGTTTCACAGAGGAATTCTGCCAAACATTTAAAGAAGAACTACTATCAATCTTTTTCAAACTTCCTAACTCATTCTATGAGGCCTGCCTTACCTAATACCAAAGCCAGATAAAGGTACTATAAGAAAACTACAGACCTATATCCCTTATGAGCACTGATACACAAATCCTCAACAAAATACTGGCAAAGTTAATTTAGGAGAATATCAGAAGGATCATACATCATAACCAAGTGGGATTTATTCCTGGAATACAAGAATGGTTTAACATACAAAAATTGATCAACGTATTATACCACCTTGACGGAATAAAGGGAGAAAAAAACTACATGGTTGTCTCGATGCAGGAAAAGCATTTGACAGAATTCAATATTCTTTCATGATAAAAAACATTCAATGAACTAGAATATAAGAAAACTACTTTAAAAGTTGTATATGGAAAAACTTACAGCAAACATCAAAATTAATGGTGAAAGACTGAAAGCTTTTTCCTCTAAGATCAGGAAGAAGATAAAAAAAAATCCTACTTTTCGGGCGCCGGCCCCATATACCGAGGGCTGCGGGTCCAAACCCGGCCACAGCCGAATTGCATCAAAAATTAGCTGGGCGCTGTGGCGAGCACCTGTGGTCCCAGCTACTTGGGAGGCTGTGACTTCACGGCACTTTACCGAGGACGATAGAGTGAGATTCTGTCTCTACCAAAAAAAAAAAAAAAATCCTACTTTTGACACTTCTATTCAACATGATACTGAAACTCCTCACCAGAGCAATTAGACAAAAGAAAGAAAATCCATCCAGATAGAAAGTAAGATATAGAATTATCTGTTTACAGATGATATAATCTTTTTGGATGATATAGTCTTATATATGGAAAACCCTAACTATTCCACACAAAAGAACTGTTAGAGCTCATAAATCAATTCAGCCATAGATCATGAGACAAAGTCAACAAGTAAAAATCAGTTGCCTTTCTATAGGTTAGCAATATACAGTGTGAAAAGGAAATTACAAAAACCATTTCATTTACGGTAGCATCAAAAAGAATAAAATACTTGACAATTAACCAAGAAAGTGAAAAGTTTTTACATTGAAAACTACCAAACATTTCTGAAAGAAATTAAGTAATCCATAAATAAGGAAACACATCTGTGTTCATGAAGACTTGATATTATTAATATTGTTAAGATGTCAGTACTATCCAAAGTGACCTACAAATTCAATGCAATCTCTACCAAAATTCCAGTGACATTTTTTGCAGAATTAGAAAAACCCATCCTAAAAATGATATGAAATCTCAAAAGGCGCTAAATAGCCAAAATCATCTTGAAAATGAAGAATAAAGCTGTAGGACTTATGCTTCCTAATTTCAAAACTTAATACAAAGCTGCAGTAATCAAAATAGGGTGGTACTGGCATAAAGACATATAAAGCAAAGGAATAAAATAGAGTGGCCCCAAATAAGTCATCACACATATGGTCAAAAGATTTATGATCAGAGCGCCAAGACCACTTGAGGGAGAAAGGAAAGTTTTTTTCAACAAATATTGTTGGGAAAACTGGACATCCACATGCAAAAGAATTAAATTGGATCCTTATCTAACATCAAGTACAAAAATTAACTCAAAATGGATCGAAGACTAAAACTCTTACAGCAGTGATTCTCAACCTTCCTATGTTGCGGCCCTTTGATATAGTTCCTGTGGGTCAAGACCCACAGGTTGAGAACCGTTGTCTTAGAAGAAAACATAAAACAATACCTTCCCAACCTTGGATTCAATAGTGATTTCTTGAATACGACACCAACAGTACAGGTAACAAAATACCTAACAAACTGAACTTTACGAATTTTTTTTTAATTTGTGTATCAAAAGACAATATCAACAGAGTAAAAAGGAGCCACACAGAATGTAAGGAAATGTTTGTACATCATATATCTGATAAAGGATTAATATTAATATATAGAGAATATCTAAACCTCAGCAATCAAAAAAGAAACACCCTCATTCAAAAATGGGTAAAGGCTTAAATAGATATTTCTCCAAAGAAGATATACAATTGGCCAATAAGCACATGAAAATGTTCAACATCACTAATACTTAAGGAAATGCAAATCAAAACTGCAAGAAGATACCATCTTTTACCCATTAAGAAGGCAACTGTCAAAAACTAAAATATAAGTGTTGGCAAGAATCTGTAGAAGTTAGAACCTTTATGCAAGTTGGTGGTTCCTCATAAAAATAGAATTACATATAATCTAGTAATTCCACTTCTGTGCATATATCCAAAAGATCTGAAAAAGGTCTCAAAGAAATATTTCTACACCCATTTAATAACAGCATTATTCACAATAGCTAAAACATAGAAGCAGCTTGAATGTTCATGGACAGATGAATGGGTAAGCAAAATGTTTTATATACATAAAAGGGGATATTATTCAGAAAAAAAACAATGGCATATGTTAATACATGGATGAATCTTGAGGAAAAAAAAATCTATGACATATGTTAAAACATGGATAAACCTTGAAGGCACTATGCCAAGGGAAATAAGCCAGCCACAAAAAAGACAAATATTGCATGATTCCACTTACATAAGATACTTAAAGTAGTCAAAATCATGGCGATAGAAAGCAGAACAGTGGTTCCTGGATGTGAGGGTGGTTGGGAGGAGGGGCAAATGGGACTTATTGTTTAATAACTACAGAGTTTCACATTTACAAGATGAAAAGAGTTATAGAAATGGATGGTGTTGATGGTTGCACAACATTATGAACATAATTAATAACATTGAATTCTATGTTTAAAAATGGTTTAAAATGGTCAATTTTGTTATGGGTATTTTACCACAATAAAATTGAAAATATATACAATACTCTCTGAAATTTAAATACAATCTCAAAATGTTTAAATACCTGTATATATGAATACATGTGAATTTTGTGTGTAGGCATATATAACATGCTCAGACATATATACCTAAGTATACTTCTTGTAAAGTTCTCTAACAGCTTTTCATGTATAATTTCAGCATAGTGTAGTGATTAAGAGCACAGACTCGGCAGCCAGACAGCCCAAGTTCATATCTTCTCTCCTACTTACTAGCTGGCATGTTCCTTAATCTGTCTATTCCTCAGTTTTCTCCACTATAACATGAAGATAATAATAGTAACCTCTTGGCTTGGCGCCTGTGGCTCAACGGGCTAAGGCGCCAGCCACGTGCACCTGAGCTGGCGGGTTCGAATCCAGCCCGGGGCCACCAAACAACAAAGACGGCTGTAACCAAAAAATGGCTGGGCGTTTTGACAGGCGCCTGTAGTCCCAGCTACTTGGGAGGCGGAGGCAAGAGACTCGCTTGAGCCCAGGAATTGGAGGTTGCTGTGAGCTGTGATGCCACGGCACTCTATCCAGGGTGACAGCTTGAGGCTCTGTCTCAAAAAATAGTAATAATAATAATAATAGTAACCTCTTACAAAAAGGGCT
>CAUYON010003196.1:0-20170 GCA_963573935.1 Arctocebus calabarensis | reverse complement strand
TATATGTGAAATTTACTAAACGTAGAACATAAATGTCTCAACACAATAACTAAGAAAATGCCATGAAGGCTATGTTAACCAGTTTGATGAAAATATTTCAAATTGTATATAAAACTAGCACATTGTACCCCATGATTGCATTAATGTACTCAGCTATGATTTAATTTTAAAAAAAAAAATCTTCCCTTAAGTGATTTTCTTGCGTCGGCCTCCCAAGTAGCTGGGACTACAGGCGCCAAGCGGGCACAGTACTTTTATGTGCTTTGTATCTAGTCATATTTTCCATCTACCTAATGAGATAGTCTTATTATCAATCATCCCTGAGTCACAGATTAAAAAAAAAAAAAATGAGGAATAGAGTGAGTAAATTGCCCAAGATCATAACGAAACCATCAGTCCCATCTCTAATTCAAAATCTGGGTTGCTCTTTTCACTTCTCCCACATTTTCTACCCTAAAAAAATTACACCTCCGCCCAATTGCACACCCAAGTCTCCTCAGAAGCGACTGGTTCCGATGCAGGTTTCTTGGACAAGCGGGAATCTCCTGGGAGGAGACAGGAAGGAGCATTTCTTTTATCCTTGCCTTTCCAAGACAACAGGGAAGACTTCCCGAGGTGCGGGCGCCGCTACAAAGCTGAGGAAAGGGATTCTTAGAGTGTCACTGTCTTGCCAGTGACTATTTAAACACCTTTGAAAGTCTTGCTGAAATCACGCCCTATTGAACCAGAAATGAATCTTAACTTGTAAAAAGAAGTTATTTGACAAGAAAAGCGAAATCCTGCTTGGAGAAAGAGCCATCTCTCTTCCCACTGAAGCTAAGGAGTCCCCCCCCACACCGACCCCCACCCCACCCCAGCCCCAAAAAGTCTGCAGGCAGCAGCTTCTTGTTGTCCTTAGGTAAAATAAGGAAACTCACCAGCCGCCACGCTGTGGCTTCGGGGCGAGAAGGGCTGGGACATCCTCTCCGCAGGCTTCAGCACCGGGGACAGCTCCACACGCTCCAGCTTGGAACGCTCCTCCCGACCCCGCGCGGAGGGCTGCGCCTCCCAGGCTGCGGGAGGGTCGGGCGTCTCCGCACTCCCCGGCCCCGGCCTCCGAGCCTTGGAGAGTGCGAATGGGTCTCTGGCAGCCGCGGGAGCGGCTGGTGGCGCCTCGGGCTGCGGTGGCGACGAGCTCAACTGCGCTACCGCGTTGCGAGACCGCGCCAGAGCGGAGGAGACCGAGCCCATCTCAGAGGGCCGGGCCGGGCCCGGGTGAGCGGCTCTGGCTCCCCGTGGGATCCACACCCCTCGCCCGCCAGAGGTTTACTCCCTCCGAGCGCCGGAGCGCGCTGAGCGATCTGCTCCCCCTCTGACCCTTCCGGCTGCAGCCGCTCCTAGTTGAGTTGGAGGAGGGAGGAGGGGGCTGCAGGACGGGCCCCGTGCCCACCGCGGGTGGACCAAGAGTAATTCCGGCGTGTCCGCGCCTCACAGTCTGGACTGGATAGGGACAGTTAGGGGGTCGATATACAGAGGTTGTCCGGAAGCTTGGCTGAGAGATAAAGGATGAAAGGCACCTGGCATTAAGCAAGGGCTACTTTTTACTGCACTTTCTTTTTTCCTACACTTGGTTCACCTGGGGCCAAAAGCCTGGCACGTCCTTCCCGCTCCTGCTGGTCTCTGTCCCCTGGGAGAATGGAAGGTTTAGCGATGACGGAGGAAGAGCCCACGTTGTTGTCGTCTTAATTTCTCTTCTTAAAGCCAGTGTCACGGTTCTTCCAGGCTGTGCTTCCAGGAGGGAGCCCTGCTGGAGGCTGTCCCTAAGGCTGGCCTGGCCATCCCTCACCCCAGCCTTCTCCCTTGCCCCTCACCTCAGTTCTTCCCCTTTATGGCCACCAAGACCGCCTACCCTGCCTATCGGGGACTGAGACTAGAGAGAAATGTGGAAGTGCAGGGGGGATCAACCAGTTCCTCCCAGGAGAGGGAGCATGGAGGTGCAAGCCGCTCTGGGCCTCCCAAGAAGAGAAGCCAGGGCAACCTGGGGCCCCACTAATAGGCCCGCTTGTGTGAGGTCACTGGCCCTTCTCCACCTGCACTAGGAAGGTTGGTGGTACCTAATGCAAGGGCAGAAGGGAAGGCTGGGATGATGTCTCAGCTAAAAGTGTTGCCCACATAGGTTTTAGGTCTTGGCCAAGATCACGCAGCCAGTTAGTGGTGGAGTTAGGTCTTGTGCCTCTAGATCCAGTCTCCTATCACAGTGCTCTCCATTCCAAAACTTTTCAGACATTGATTTATGAAGTAAGACAACTGTGCAGGCCAGGTGCATTGGCTCATGCCTGTAGTCCTAGCACTCTGGGAGGCAAAGGTGGGGGGATTGCTTGAGCTCAGGAGTTCAAGACGACCCTGAGTAAGAGCAAAGTTCTGTCTCTAATACAAACAGAAAAATTAGCTGGCCACAATGGTGCAGGCCTATAGTCCCAGCTACTTAGGAGGCTGAGGGAGGAGGATCACTTGAGCCCAGGAGTGTGAGTTTGCAGTGAGCTGAGACAATGCCATTGCACTCTAGCCAGGGTGACAGAAGGAGACTCTGTCTCAAAAAAATTTGTGCAATATACACCATATCTGAGTTGGGAATGGGAATGTGTGAGAGGAGTGACTTCATAGGAGATCCCACCGCAGCGTGGGGACCTGCCCTTCTCTGCATCCAGTGTCCAAGATTCTTTCTATGACAGCATGATGTAACTCTTGACATACCTGTAAATGGCATACAAATAAGTAAATATAAAGTAGTATTATCATGGGGGTGGCTTTCAGAACCAATCAGATCAACAAACCCAAAATTAGGAAGGGAAGGGAAGAGAAAAAAGCATTTTAAATCCTCAACTGGTATTCAGAGAAGAGATTGGTCAGAGAACTAACCAGGATGAGACAGCAGTGGGACCATACAGCCCAATCTCCTTGGTCTTGTAGCCTGTAAAGTGGATAGAAACTAAAATCCCAGGCCCTGAGCCTACGTTAGGCAGAGGACCATCACCATTTAGAGCAGTGATTTTCAAACAGTGTCCCATGGCACACCAGCCTATGCACAGAGGATCTTAGGTGTGCTGTGAATATGTTTAAAGGTCATTAATTATTTTCAAAAGAAGTTCAAGGCACAGTAATTATATTTTTTACTCTTTTTTTTTGGATCAATATAATTTAAGTGTTCTGCAGAAATTTAACTGTAGGTTCAAAAGTGCTGTGAGATAAAAAAAAAAAAGTTAAAAACATTTAGATACACACATATCATCATGGCCCACACCCCACCTCTGCCAATGTCAGGGATCCATCTTCTCGGAGAAGGCTAAAGGAATGCAACAGGGTTCACCTACCCATGTGTATTAGTCAAGGTTCTCCCAAAAAAACATATATACAGGGTGGATATGAAGTTCATGTGCAATTTAAAATAGTTTCACATACTAAATTTCACATGAACTTTATGGACACGGTGTGTGTGTGTGTGTGTGTGTGTGTGTGTGTGTGTGTGTGCGCGCGCGCATGTAAGGGCTATGTTAATTTCTTTGTATTTTTAAAAATTTTGGGGGGGTGGGTTTTTTGTTTCTTTGTTTTTTCAGAGACAGAGTCTCACTTTGTCATCCTTAGTAGAGTGCAATGGCTTCACAGCTCGCAGCAACCTCCAGCTCCTGGGCTTAGGCGATTCTCTTGCCTCAGCCTCCCGAGTAACTGGGACTAAAGGTGCCCACCACAACTCCCGGCTATTTTTTTGTTGCAGCTCAGCTGGGGCCAGGTTTGAACCCACCACCCTTGGTATATGGGGCCAGCGTCCTACTCACTGAGCCACAGGCACCGCCCTTAACATTATTTTTTAATCTTTCCTTGCTCACCTGATGGATGAGTAGGCCCTGGAATAAATTCTCAATCTGGGCAAACATTCTGTTAGAAAGAAAACTGCCTGGGCAGACTTTTTCTATTCTTGTACCTTGTCTTGAATTTCCTGCAAATCAGGCAATGGCATCATTATCAATAATGCAAAGATAGGTATAGAAAAATGATGTTCTGGACATATTCTACTTGGCTATGCCTGTTCTGAAAATACATAAATATAATACTTCTGTATACAACAGTAGAGCTGCTATCCTAAACTTCCAGAGTCCCCTTGATACCCAGGACTTCTGCCAGGACACACACACACAAACCATTACAGGTCTGGCAACTAAGGGGTTGATGTCTAGCATAGCAGGAGGCCAGAACTGTGCTTAGTATTGATTGACTGGAGCCAAGACCATACTCTTCTTATCTATTTTTTTCTCCTTTTTTTCTTATCTATTTTTAATGACCCCTTACAGAGTAAGAGCCCAGCCAAATTAATAGCCTTCCCCCTTCCCTTCTCTTCTCCTTGTTATCCATCTGTTGAGCACCTGCTGTATGGCTTGCACTTTGCCTAATAACCCATTAGAACAAGTTTTCCCTACTTTTCCAGATAAGGAAGAAAATTCATCATTGAGAGTTAAATAACTGCCCAAGGTCACCCTGATAGTAATTTGCAGGCTCAAGTTTTAAACCTACCTTTTTCTGGCTCCAAAGTGCTATTCATGTTTCCCTTTTTCTCCTTTCCTGAGCAAGCTGCATTCTCCAACACGGTGATTCCACCAAAAAGAATGCTCTGGAAATGCTTTGCCACTCTGGGAATAATGTCTTCTCCCATTTACTAGGCCTGTGTCCAGGAAAAACCTTCTCACCTGGCATGTATGCACATGGATACACACACACACTCTTCCTCGGGTAGGGAGGTTCAGTTCAACTAAGAATTTGGTGTTGATGTTGCTTCTAATAGTCAGATTCTCCCAATTTTCTCCTGTGAGTGGAACAGGACAAGCCTGGAAATCTGAAACAATCGTCCTCATAATTTTTTCCAGTTGCATTTTAAAACATGAAGCTGTGTATGGTCAGCTGGAGCTTAGTGAGAGGAAGCTATTAGTGAACATGCCAGCTGTAGGTGATCTCATTCTCCTCTTCAGTCTCAGGCCTCTGATCTTATCTACCAAGGACGGGAGAGCTCCTGCTAGATTTTCACTAGAGGGTGCTAGGCAGAATCTGCATTGAGGAACATTGGAAAGATCTTCTGACTCGCTCACCAACATCCCACAAGGACATGAAAGTCACCAACTGGGATTTATTTCTTTGGATCATGAAGTTTTTGCCCTTTATAATGTTGACTTTTACCTGAGCCTTGTGTTTTTGGAAAACAGTGAAGGTTAAGATATCCCCCATCATCTTAGTCGATTCAGGCTGCTATAGCAAAAATACCATAGACTGGGTGGTTTCAACAACAAACATTTATTTCCTATGGTTCTGGAAGCTAAAAATCAGAGCAGGATGCCAGCAGGTAAGGGCCAGTCCAGTTCAGGTAAGGGCCCTCTTCTTGGTTATGGCATCACATGGCCTTTCTCTGGTGGGTGTACTTAAAAAGATCCCATGTCTTCTTCTCTACGGATAAGAGCACTAACTGCACCATGGAGACCCCACCCTCATGACCTTCTCTAACCCTAATTACCTCCCAAAGGTCCCACATCCAAATACCATCACATTGGGGATTAAGAGTTTAACATATGAATTTGGGAAGAACACAAATATTTATTGCACCTTAACCTTTTGTGTTATGTAAAAGGCTTGCTGGGTGGGGGACAAAAACAATTCACCCTTCCCCAGATGACTTAAGGAAGACTCCTTAATGCCCCCTGGCTTACCTATAACAAGGGTAAACACAGAGTCTCCCTATTCTTTGACTCACAAATAATTAGCTGAACTATTTCATCCTCATTGATCAATCTGACAAAATGCTTGTTATTCAAGCTTTGGTTAAACTTCTCTCCTTCCCTCTAAGCCTCTGAAATTTGGCCACCTTCAGCCTCAGCCAGCAGATAGCTCCTACAGAGAACAGGCTAAACTCAGGCTAAAATATTCTCTGATCCACTCTCCAGTCATGTCACCCTTGCTAACCTTTCTATATAAAGAGAGGTTAAACCTTTCCCTTATTTGCCTAACTCTTAAAATAATTGCAAGTCTAATGGTCAGAGTGTCCCCCCATTGCTATAGTCCCTCATCATCCTCATTTACCACCCCCACTCACCTCCTCACAAATGCACTACCCACCCACAATAATCCTTTTAAACAAAGGCTTTCTTTGCTAAATCTGGATTTGTTTTATTTGACATCAGCCTTAAGAGTTTCGTTTTTGAGTTTAAGTAGCCCTATGAGTGGGTACTCCAAGGCTCAGTTAGCTAATGTTTTTTGATGGAGATTAATTTACCCCTGTCTGAGTAAAGAGGAAAAGGCAAGAATACTTTGCAAACCTACTGGGCACTAGACATAGCCCTGGATATTATATATACTTTATCTCATTTAATCCTTCCTAAAATCGTATGATATAAATATTATCCTCACTTTACAGATGATGCTCAGAAACAAGAAATTATTTCCCCAAGACCCCACAGATGCCATATTGGAACCTAGGTTATTACCAGAAATAGAAAAGTAAAATCTCTCATATCATCTACCAGAAATGATAAATAAGAAATAACAACAGACACTTCTCAATGATTACTACAAAATCTCTATTCAGAGAAATATGAAAATCTGAGTGAAAAGGACCAATACTGGGAAGCATGCCACCTTCCTAGACTCAACCAGAAAGAATTAGAAATCTTGAATAGGCTCGGCACCTGTGGCTCAACAGGCTAAGGCGCCAGCCATGTACACCTGAGCTCGCTCTCTATTGAAGTACGTTAGCCAATTTCCAAGAAAGTTCAGCAGTTTTCACAGAAGGTCCAACCCAAGTAACCAAAGGATTTTAAGACAAGTCAGAACACACAGGAGCAACAAAACAACTTAGCTGAGCTTCTTTAAACATTGATGGGGCACCTACAGCTTTTTATGATCACCAACTCCAGAATTAGACATCTGCCCAGCGGGGCCTGTGAGAATATAACATAATGCTGGGAACCTGAGCTGTACCACGGGCATTGGCAAATAAAAAGAAAAATGCACAGCCCTGAAAGGTCAGAGGATGGCTTGCTCCAGGGAAATCTGAGAGCTGGAAAATGTTTGGGAGTAGGGCTCTGGCATCGTGACGTCATTGCTAAGCCTCTGGGTACAGTACAAGAATAAACATCACAAGTATTGCTCTTAAAAAACAATGACACACAGGATGTTTTTCAGTTAGATGCTCCATTGTTTCATTTGTCTTTGCAGTATCCTTGTAAGTTAGAAAGGTCAAAGGTATTATTAACTCTCATTCTACAAACAAAATGAAGGCTTAAAAGCTAAAATGGATTACCCTAACATTAGTGGAAGACAGGGAGAGATCAATGTCTATCTCCCTGATCTTCTGACTCCAACTAATGTTCTCACTATTATAAACATAAAAATAAAAAATATTTGAGTTGAATCTTTGGGTCATCTCTTCCAGCTTACCATCCAGTGTAGGAAGGACTTCCATACATAGGTCTATCTTTCACAAATACACACAAAAATAAAATTCACCAGGCACAGTGGCATGTGCCTGTAGTCACAGCTACTGGGGAGGCTAAGGCAGGAGGATTGCCCAGGAGTTTGAGGCCACCATGCAATATAATTACATCTGTGAATAGCTACCGTAATCCAGACTTGGCAACATAATGAGACCCTGTCTCTAAAAAAAAAAAAAGGGTAAAAGCAAAATTTATAGCCCCTAATAATGCCTCAATAATGAAAGTTCATTATTTTTTATAATATATCATGTTTCTGATTACTGAAGTGATACACATTCATGGGAGAAAATTTGGAAACTACAGAAAAGCATAAAGAATAAAATTTAAAATATCCATAATCTCACCAGATTTACATATTCTTTATCTTCCCCTTGCTATTAAAAGAGAAAGGAAGTGTATATTTAGTGGTGTTACATAGGATAATATTCAAGATATGATCATATGACTTTTTGGAATAGCATCTTCTAATCTTATATGGCTGTCCTATCATGTATATTCAGTCCATTATATCCATATTTTATAAAATTTGGATCTATACTTTTCAGAATGAAATTTTTCTCATATATTACATTGAAAATAGAATTAACATTTTTTATAAAACATGATTTTTATATCTATATCTATAATATATTCATTCTTTGATGTATCATAAATTTACTTAAGCTTTACCCCAATATTGGTCATTTAAGTTGTTGTCATATTTCACTATTGTAAATAAATATCATAATTTATTTATAAATTCTAATTTATTATGATTTACTTATATATAAATAAATTGTTTGTCTTTTTATACTGTGTAATTATTTATCATTCATGATATTATACATAACATTATAAATAAATGAACATTTATCTACTAGTATGTTCCTGTGTTAATTTATTCACTTTATTCCCTTCATAAGTTTTTGCTTTTGTTTTCAAAACTAATTGAATCTTTCTACTGTTAATTTTTTTTAGACCCATTCCTCTTCTTCTCCCCTCTCCTCTCTCCCTTATTATCCCTCCCCTGAGCTTGAATAGATTTGAGTTTTTCTCTCATGTGGGCATGTATTAGATCATCTACTGGCTTCATATTAATGTTGAATACATTGGATACTTGCTTTTCCATTCTTGTGACAATTTGCTAAGAAGAATGTGTTTCAATTCCATCCAGATTAATACAAAAAAATCTCCATTTTTTTTAATAACTGAATATATTCCATGGTATATATATATATATATATCACAGTTTGTTAATCCATTCCAGGGTTGGCTGGCATTTAGGTTGTTTCCAAATGTTGGTGATTATAAATTGAGCTGCGATAATCAATCTAGTGCAAATTTCCTTATGATAGAATGATTTTTTTATCTTCTGGGTAGAAGCCTAGTAACGGACTGCAGGAAAAAACAGGAAGTCTAATTTGAGTTCTTCTTTCCAAAGAGGTTTTATTAATACGCAGTCCCACCAATACTGTAAAAGTGTTCCCTCTCTCCACATCTGTACCAGCATCTCCAGCTTTGAGACTTTGTGATGCAGGCTATTCTCACTGGGGTTAGGTAAAATCTGTCTCAGAGTGGTGTTGATTTGCATTTATCTGATGATTGGGGATGATGAGCATTTTTTCAAATGTTTGTTAGCCATTTGTCTATCTTCCTCTGAGAAGGTTCTGTTCATGTCTCTTGCCCAGTGGTAAACGGGTTTGTTAGCTCTTTTTTTGTTGATTAATTTTAGTTCTCTGTAGATTCTAGTTATCAACCCTTTGTCAGATTCATAACATGCAAATATCTTTTCCCATTCCTCAGGTTGTCTTTTTGCTTTAATTGGTGTGTCCTTAGCTGTGTTGTTGTTGCCACTGTCTCTGAAGTCTTCTTGATAAAATCTTTTCCCAGTCCAACATATTCAAGAGTTTTTCCCATACTTTCTTTTAAGATTTTTACTGTTTCATGTCTTAAATTTAAATCTTGTATCCATCATGACTCAATTTTTATAAATGGTGAAAGGTGCAGGTCCAGTTTCAGTTTTTTACATATGGTTATCCAGTTCTCCCAGCAACATTTGTTTATTAGGGATTCTTTTCCCCACTGTGTGCTTTTGTTTAGATTATCAAAGATCAGATGGCAATAAAAGACTGGTTTCATCTCTTGGTTTTCTATTCTGTTCCATATGTCTATATCTCTATTTTTGTGCCAATACCATGCTGTTTTGATCACTGTGGACTTGTAATATAAGCTGAAATCTGGTAGAGCAATACCTCCAGCTTTATTTTTATTGCTAAGAATTGCTTTGTCTATAGAGTTTTTTTTTTCTGGTTTTATACAAAAGGAAGAACTATTTTTTCCAGTTCTTAAAAGTATAAAGTTGGGGGTGGCACCTCTGGCTCAAAGGAGTAGGGTGCCAGCCCCATATGCTGGAGGTGGTGGGTTCAAACCTAGCCCTGACCAAAAACTACAAAAAAAAAAAGTATAAAGTTGGTATTTTAATGGGGATTTTCAATTGAATCTGTAGATTACTTTGGGTAGAACAGACATTTTAACAATGTTGATTCTTCACAGTCAAGAGCATGGTATATCACTCCATTTGTTAATGTCTTTTGCTATTTCTTTTCTCAGGGTTTCATAATTCTCTTTGTAGAGTCCTTCACCTCTTTTGTTAGGTATATTCCTAAGTATTTCATTTTTCCTGAACCTACTATGAAGTGAATTGTGTCCTTGATTTGCTTCTCCACTTGGCTGTTGTTGGCATATATTTAGGCTACTGATTTGTGGACAATTGATTTTATATCCTGAGACATTACTGTATTTTTTGATCACTTCCAAGAGTTTTGTGGTTAAGACTCTGGAGTTTTCTAAGTATAAAATCATTTCATCAGCAAAGAGTGAAAGTTTGACCTCCTCTGCCCTCATTTGGATGTCCTTTATATCCTTCTCTTGCCTGATTGCATTAGCTAGAACTTCCAGCACTAGTAGTGGTGATAAAGGACAACCTTGTCTGGTTCCAGTTCTAAGTAAAAAAGCTTTCAGTTTTACTCCATTCTGTATGATACTAGCTGTGTGTTTGTCATAGGTGGCATCAATCACCTTAAGAAATGTGCTGTCTATGCCTATGTTCTTAAATGTTCTTGTTAGAAAAGGATACTGAATTTTATCAAATGCTTTTTCTGCATCTATTGAGAGGATCATATCGTCTTTGTTTTTGCTTCTATTGATATGGTGAATTACATTTATAGACTTGCATATGTTAAACAAGCCTTGCATACCTGGGATGAAGCAAATCGTCTTGATAATGATGTATAATTTTTTAATGTGTATTTGCAATCTATTAGCCAAGATTTTATAGAGTATTTTCGCATCAATATTCATTAGTGAAATTAGTGAAAGGACTCTTCCTTTTTAGTTGGTTCCTTTCCTGGTTTTGGAATTAGGGTGATGTTTGCTTCATAGAATGTGTTGAGAAAGGTTCCATCTTTCTTAATGTTTTGGAATAGGTTCTGCAGTATAGGTACAACCTCATCTTTGAAAGTTTGATAAAATTCTGGTATTAAGCCATCTGGTCCAGGCCTCTTTTTTTTTGTTGGAAGCTTTCTTATTTTTTCTGCAATCTCAATGCTTGATATTGATCTGTTCAAGAGATCTATTTCTTCCTGCTGTGATTCCAGGTATTGGTCCATTTCCTCCACATAGTCAAGTTTCTGGGCATAGAGTTTTTTGTAGTACTCAGAAATAGTCTCTTGTTTCTCTGTGGTATTGGTTGTTATTTCCCCCTTTTCATTTTTGATTAAGGTTATTAAAGATTTTACTTTTATGGATGCACCCGTAGCTCAGTGGGTGGTGTGCTGGCCACATATACTGAGGCTGGCATGTTCAAACCTGGCCCAGGCCAGCTAAAATAACAATGACAACTACAACAACAACAGCAACAAAAATTGCTGGGCATTGTGGTGGACCCCTGTAGTCCCAGCTACTTGGGAGGCTCAGGCAAGAGAATTGTTTAATCTGAAGAGTTTGAGGTTGCTGTGAACTGGGACACCATAGCACTCTACCCAGGGTGACTGCTTGAGACTCTGTCTCAAAAAATAAAAATAAAAAAGATTTTAAATTTCTGTTTCTAGTTAATCTGACCAATTGTCTATTGATTTTATTTATCTTTTCAAAGAACCAACTTTTTGTTTCATTAATATTCTGAATGATTTTTTATTTTTATTTTCATTTATTTCTTTCTGATTTAATTTTGGTTATTTATTTTCTTCAGCTGGATTTATAATTAGATTGCTCTTCATTTTCCATTTCCTTAAGATGATTCATTAGGTTGTTGATGTGCTCTCTTTCTGTTTTTCACATGTAGGCATCTATTGTGATGAATTTCTCTCTTAAAACTGCTTTTGCAGTATTCCACAGGTTTTGGTGGCTTGTGCTTTCATTGTTGTTATGTTTGAGGAAGTTAATGATTTCCTCCTTTATCTCTTCCTCAACCCAACTGTCATTCAGCATAAGGTTGTTTAGTTTCCCTTTGTGTGGGGGTGAAAATTTTTGTTGGAGCTGAGTTCTACCTTAATTGCCTTGTGATCCGAGAAGAGAAAAGGTATAATTTTAATTCTCTTGATTTTATTGAGGTTTTATTAGTGTCCTATGATATAATCCATTTTGGAGAGTGTTCCATGGGCTGATAAGAGGAATGTACATTCCCTAGCTTTGGGAAGGTGTGTTCTGTATGCCTATTAAGCCCAATTATTCTAGAGTCAGATTTAAGTTCCTTGTATCTTTGGTGTCTATTTAGAGGATCTGTCTAGCTCTGTAAGAGGGATGTTAAAGTCCCCAGATATTATTTATTATAGGATATCATATTTCTTAGACTAATTAAGGTCTGTTTCATATATCTGGGAGCATTTATGTTGAGTGCATAAATATTTACAATTGAAATGTCCCATTGGGCTCTGCGCCTGTAGCACAGTGGTTACGGCACTGGTCACATGCACCAAGGGTGGGGGGGTTCAAACTCAGCCTGGGCCTGCTACACAACAATGACAGCTATAACAACAACAACAAAAAAAAAATAGCCAGGAATTGTGGCAGGCACCTATAGTCCCAGCTACTTCGGAGGCTGAAGCAAAAGAATTGCTTAAGCCTATCCAGTTAAGTAGAATGTCTTTGAAATATTTCTTCTTTTTCTAGTCTATAAGATTTGGTGTGATCTGCTTTTTGAAATTATCTTTTACTTTTATTTATAAATATTAGTTGTCTATTTTTTGAGACTTTGGAAAAAAAAAAGAAGTTAACTGATGACTCCATACAAGCATTCTATAATAGACATTCTCTTATTTGACAATGTGAATATTACTTTCTTTGCATTATTGTTATTAATATTGCTTAATATTTTGATGCAGTAATCATCTGATTTCTTTTCTGAATGTATTTATCTTGGTTCATTCTTTTCAAGATTTTAGTTTCTAGTCCTTATCTTAAACACTGTTATTGTTATTAAATTTTAAGCCTTTTAAATTCCATGAAGGCAAAAGTGGAAACCTAATAAACACATGTATATGTAAAAATAAAAAAGTAATTTAAAAAAAAGAATTCCTTAAGTCCAAGACTTGGAGGATGCATGAGCTGTGACACTAGAACTCTACCCAGGGTGACAGCTTGAGATTCTGTCTCAAAATAAATAAATTAATTATTAATTATTTAATTACTTAAAAATAAAAATAAAAAAAGAAATGTCCTCTTGTGGTATTGTTCCCTTGACCAGTATAAAGTTACCACCTTTGTCTTTCTTAACTTTAGTTGCTTTAAATCCACTTGTATCTGAAAATAAGACTGAACCCCCTCCTTTCTTCTGATATCCATTTACTTGAAATATTGTTTCCCAATCCTTCATCTTAAGTCTTGTTTTGTCCTTCGGGGAAAACTGTTTTTCCTGGAGACAACAAAAAATGGTGTGTGCTTCTTTATCCAATCAGCCGTCCTATGCCTCTTCAGTGGGGAATTCAAGTCATTTACATTTATTGAGAGAATTGATAAGTATGATGGAATTCTATTCATCTTATTTTATGAAAGTCCATCATTTAATTTTATCCTTTGCATCATTGTGAAACCTAGGTTTTAATTTTATCCTTTGCATCATTGTGAAACCTAGGTTTTTTTCCTTTTGTTTCTGGGTGTTTACATTGCTGGTGGTCCTTTGTGATGGTCAGTAGAGAGAAGAGGTGTAAGTATTTCCTGTAAAGCTGGTCTTGTTGAGGTGAATTTCCTCAGTATTTGTATATCAGTAAAAAATTTGATTCCTCCATCATTTTTAAAGCTTAGCTTAGCAGGATATAAAATTCTGAACTGAAAATTGTTTTATTTAAGAAGGTTAAAGATAGATGACCATTCTCTCTGGCTTGAAAATTTTCAGCTGAGAAGTCCACTGTCCCCTGATGGATCTTCCCTGTAGGTCAATTGGTGCTTGCTTCTGGCTGCTTGCAAAATTTTCTCTTTTGTCTTGACTTTGGACAGGTTCATGACAATGTGTCTTGGAGAAACTCAATTTGAGTTGAGATAACCTAGGGTTCTATATCGCTCTGACAGGAGTGTGTCAGAATCTTTGTTACTACCGGGGAAATTTTAATTTATGATATCATCCATGAGGGCTTCCATTTCTTTGGGACATTCTTCCCCTTCAGTGATACTTATAAATTTGTATGTTTGAATGGTTCATGAAGTCCCATAATTCTCTCAGTGAACATTCTGCTTTCTTGCTCTTCTTTTCTGCCTCTTTTTTTTTCTTTTCTTTTTTTTTTTTTTTTTTTTTTGGAGACAGAGTCTCATTATGTCACCCTCAGTAGAGTGCTATGGTGTCATAGTTCACAGCAACTTCAAACTCTTGGGCTTAAGTGATTCTCTTGCCTCAGCCTCCCAAGTAGCTGAGACTGCAGGCACCCTCCATAACAACTGGCTTTTTTGTTGTTGTTATAGTTGTCATTATTGTTTTGGCAGGCCTGGGTGTATGTGGCCAGCGCCCTACCTGCTGAGCTACAGGTGCTAAGCCTCTGCCTCTTTAACTACCTGTGTTAACTCAAGAGCTTTATCCTCTAGCTCTGAGATTATTTCTTCTCCATGGTCTAATCTGTTATTGATACTTTCTACTGCATCTTTAAGTTCTCTGATTGACTCCTTTAATTCCTTAAGTTCCACTATATCTTTTCTATATTCTTCATATCTTTCATCCCTCATTTGGTTCTGTTATTAGATTTCCTTTGGTTATTATGTACTTTCTCAGCAATTTCCTTCATTGTTTTTACCACTCACATTTTAAATTGCCTTTCTGTCATTTCAATTATTTCTTTATAAGTGTAATCCTCTGCAATAGCTACCTCATGATCCCTTGGGGGCATTGCTCTGTTCTGGTTTTTCATGTTGCCAGGATTTTTCTCTTGGGTCTCCTCATGAGTGTCTTCTGCAGGTCCACTTCCTTCCCCTAATTTTTCCTTTCACTTCCTACTTCTATTTAAATTACTTTGTATCAGAGCTTAGGTGTTGATAGGTCCTTTTGGTATAGAACCAAAAGGAAGAGAAGAGTGAAGAGCAAGAAGGGAGAAAAGAAAGAAAAAGGCGAGGGGATAAAATGAAATGTTGACAAAAAGAAGAGAAGAACAGAAAGTAATGGTAATAATAGTGGTGCTCATCAGGGTGCTTTGACCTATGCTCATAATTTCTGGCCTCTGCAGAGCTACGATGGGTGGTTCCTTCAAGATAAGGAGCTCCTAATTGGCTTAAGCAAATAAAAGACCCCAATTCCACCAAATAGAGAAGAAAAAAACAGTAGTATGTCAAAGTGGGAACCTACCATTAGCATCTTCTGAAGGCCAAAGATAGAAGGATTCCCTAGACCAGGTATCAAGGTCTCCTTGAGGAAGGCCCATGCTGTGGTCCCCAGCCCAGACCTCAGACTGAGGCTCTGTTCCATAAATGGAATATAGATCAACAATGAATAAAACAAATCAGAAAAAAAGAAATAATAATAAAAGTATATGAAGAAAATTGTGTAAAATTTTCAAAGTATATCTTACTTGTTATTTGAGTTTATATGGGAAAAATAAGAAAAGGGATTTAGGGAAAAGGGATTCTGATTTGTATGGCTACCTTTGGAGAAGATTTGGAACAAGAAGCAGGGGGACAAGGCAAGGTCAGAGAACTTTTCCTTCTGAGGTACCACAGAAGTAGTTTTCTGAGCCTTATCAACATATCACATGACTTTACACTGAAAAAACCTTCAGCATAAGAAAGATTCTGTCTCAAAAAGAAAGAAAGAAAGACATCATCATATTATTAATGATATATCTACCAATATCAATCATAACACCCATTATCAATGTGTGAACTACTTTCTCAAGTCTCCTGAAATAAACATCCTCACAATCATGGAGAACCCTTAACTAGATAAACATGGGGGAAGGATGTGTGGGGAAGAATGTGAACTTGGCATACTAGGTTCACTATACTGCTTCAGCTTAGCTTCTCAGGCTCCAACTTCTAAGCCACTTTTCTGACTTCAATGTTAGTAAATTTTCAACAAATTTTTTTTTTTTTTTTGAGACTGAATCTCTCTTTGTCACCCTTAGCTGACAGCAACCCATAGCTTACAGCAACCGCAAACTCTTGGGCCCAAGTGATTCTCTTGCCTCAGTCTCCCAAGCAGCTGATTCTATAGGCACCCACTGCAATGCTCAGCTAAATTTTCAACAAATCTTTATGGAAATAGTAGCCTCATGAAAGGGAACTGAGACCTGCTTGGGGAAAGATGGAGGCTACACCAAGAGTAGTTGGGTGCTTGTTTTTATACTGGGCATAGGGAGAGGAAGATTCCACAGGTTGCTACAAGACTTTTGTGGGCCAGGGGCTTTGTGGAGGGGGGGTAACTCTTGGAGCAGGACCAGGTAGGCCTTTTGTTCTGGGAGAGAAGGTGGGGGAAGGGTTTAGGCACCTAACACTTGTGTTTGTTTTTTTCTTGGCAGGACTTATGAATTAAAAATAGTAAATAAAACTATAGTTTGATCCTAAAAAATAATAATAATAATAAAAGTATATGAAGAAAATTGTGTAAAATTTTTAAAAGGGGGTATATCTTAGTTGTTATCTGAGTTTATATGGGAAAGATAAGAAAAGTAGAAAGAACATCTCCCTTTACAAAAAAAAAAGAGAGAGAAAGAGAGAAATGGAAAGGAAAGAAGGAATAAAACGTGTAGAAAAGCCATAGCAAAAATAGAGCCCTTGTTATTGAAGAAAGTAAAAATGGAAAAATAAAAATAAAACAAAACAAAACAAACAAACAAGAAAAAATCCTAAGGGAAAACATTGGGGGAAAAAAAAGAGAGAACAAAAAAGCTGTAGCAAGAATAAAGCCATTACTATTAAAAAAAATGAAAAATTAAAAATACAAAAATAAAACAAACAAACAAAAAAAAAACCTAGGAAGAAAACTTCAAACACAATAAGAAAAAAATATATACATATAGCAATATATTGCCTGGACAACAGGTGTGTTCTGGTGATGTTCTGGATTAAGAGATGCTAGTCATGATGGTAATATGGCTGTAAAAGATGGAGGCTGGAAGCCACTATCTAGTTGTGAGGAAACAAATCTCTTCTTCCTGATTTATTTCCCCTCAATCCCTGCAGGGTTGGGAACCTGAAGCTCTAGTCAGCCTAGTAAGAGACATGCCTCAACATTTCCAAACAGTGCCCCTCGACCACAAAATGGCTTTCCCAGAAAAGCAGGTTTCACTTGAGTCTCCCCAAAGGTGGCTGCCCAGTTCAGCAGGTATACCAGAACCAGCCTGGCAATAGGAGCCTGTTGGCTATTCCTCCTGGGCAGCTTTTCCACAATAGCGGTGCCCTGCCAGCAGCCGAACTATGAGAGCTCTGCTGCTCCTGGTGGCCTAATCCCAGCCACTGGGCACTGTTTAAGATTACTTGTTCACCCAAGCTTTCCCAAAGTATTTCCAACTAGTACACAAGTCCAAAAAAAATTGCTGGACTGGTCATTTCTGTATGAAACCCACCATGAACTGGCCACCCTCTGCTGGCATACAAGCACTTTCTTTCTGTACCCACTTCTCCACTGTTCCTGAACCTCTTTGTTGGTTCCTGAGTCTCCCATCACCTCTCTGCACTCCCTAAAAGATGCCTCCAGGGAGGGCACCCCAGCCAGAGATGGCTGGAATCCTTTCTCCCCTGTCTCACCTCCAAAACTAGAGCAAAGGACATGTCTCTAGATCACCATCTTGGTCACCTCCTAAATTACAGTGTTATTATGGTTAACATTTAGAAGTTTAGAAGTTTAAAAATTATTATCACATAAAAAAAGGACATATTAAAACTTGGGAAAAGCTAAAAGTCTGACAAGTTAAGAAAAGCTAGTATAGCAAGTAACTGATGAAAAGTAAGTTTTTCTGGACTTTGCTTCCAATTAGTAATAATCAACATTTGATAAACAGGAAGCAACTTAAGTCTCTTCTCTTCATAAGTTTTAATAATATTTTCAAAATTTTCTTGGATGTTTTCACACAATTTTTTTACTTTTTAAAAAAAAAGATTTGGTCTGTTTACCAACCCCTGCTCTAGACTTTCTAATGGTAAGATTTGTTTATGAGTTGGAGGGAAGGCCCTGGTGAGGTTTAAGGAATAGGTGGGGTTGGGGAAAGTGTTAGTGTGGAAAGCTCACTGGATGCTCATGGCACAGGGGAGAAACATTTCTCCAGACAATAATTAGGATATAAATGTATAGATTTATTTTATCTTCTTGGAGAGAGGCATGTGAGGGTAAAAGAGAGTAGAGAAAGAGAGAGAGAAAAGAGCAGGAGACAGTGTGGCCTCCCAAAGAAAGAAAAGAGAAATGTTAGCAGCTAGCCAAGAGGCTTGTTGTATTCATAAGGACAAAAAGAAAGAAAAATAGATTGGCATCTGATGCACCCACTCCTTTCTTTCTTCTTAGCAGTAGGTAGATAACAAAAAATGGAAGCTACGCTCGATGTCAAAGTCCAATAGCTGGCTCCCCTGCCTTTCTTTGGAGACAGAATTATCATAGGAGATGTAACTCTGCCCTTGAGATATTGCTAAAGCCTGAAACTTGCACCCTATTGTTCATTCATGAACTCCAAGGCTATAAAACCCATTCTCAAAAGTAGTGTGTTAGTGAATGCAGAGAAAGACTTACATTTCCTGTCTGCTCTTTTCAAGTGTTGTGAAAACGGAGTCCCTGAAGGGTGCCTGTCAGCTGAGGTTGGGGGGAGAAGAGAGGGCAGAGAGCTTACTCTTAGGATTTTACCCATTACTGAGAAACTATGAGTTAATAATTTTTCCATCATTCTGCTATGAAGACCAACCACCCTTTCAAAAAGCACACTAAGATTTGCTACTGCTTTAATTTGTTATGAGCCAAAATAGTTAACTTATTTTGAAATTTCAAATATCACTTAAAAAGAATCAAGATTTTTATTTTCTTTCAAAAGGGGTGTGAGTTTCCATAGGTTAAAAAACACTGTCCACCACAGTAAGATATATCACCTCACACTCATTAGGATGGCTACTATCCAAAAACTAAACAAAAACAAACCAGAAATAACAAATCTTGGCTAGACTGTGAAGAAATTGGAATGCTTGTGCACTGTTGGTAGGATATAAAATGTATAGCTGCTATAGAAAACAGTATGGCAGTTCCTCAAAAAAAATTTAAGTTAAATATACAATTACCATATGACCCAACAATTTCACTTCTGAGTATATACTCAAAAGAATTGAAAGTGGGGTCTTAAAGAGATAGTGGTACACCCACGTCCATACCAGCATTAACAATAGCCAAAAGGTGGAAGCAACCTAAATGTCCATCAAATGATGAATGCATAAACAAAATTCGGTATATGCATATAGTGGAGTATTATTCATCCTTAAAAAGGGAAGAAATACTGACACATGCTACAACATAGCTGACACTTGGAGACATTTTGCTAAGTGAAATAAGCAAGTCACAAAAAGACAACTACTGCATAATTTTAGTTATTTGAGGTATCTAGAAGACTCAACGTCATAGAAACAGAAAATATTATAGAATGGTGCTTGCCAGGGGATGGGAGAGGGAGAAATGGGAAGTTATTTAATGGGCACAGAGCTTCAGTTTTGCAAGATGAAAAAAAATCTGGAGATTGGTTACACAATAATACAAATGTTCTTATCATTAGTGAACTGTATGTGTAAAAGTGGTTAATGTGTTGGCTTAGCACCTATAGCTCAAGCAGCTAGGATGCCAACCACATACACTGGACCTGGCGGGTTCGAATCCAGCCCAAGCCCACCAAACAACAATGACAACTACAAAAAAAAATAGCCGGGCATCGTAGCTACTTGGGAGGCTGAGGCAAGAAAATCACTTAAGTCCAAGAGTTGGAGGTTGCTGTGAGCTGTGATGCTACAGCACTCTACCCAAGGTGACAGCTTGAGACTCTGTCTCAAAAAAAAAAAAAGTGGTTAATGTGGTAAATTTTACATTGTATATATTTTACCACAGTTTATTTTTTTTTTTATTTTTTATTTTTTTTGTAGAGACAGAGTCTCACTTTATCGCCCTGGGTAGAGTGCCGTGGCGTCACACTGCTCACAGCAACCTCCAGCTCTTGGGCTTAAGCGATTCTCTTGCCTCAGCCTCCCTAGTA
>CAUYON010003195.1:0-12850 GCA_963573935.1 Arctocebus calabarensis | reverse complement strand
GGTGCATCTTAGCAGGGTACTGGTGAAACTTATTAAAGGTAGAGTATCAATGTCTTTATATAGTGATCAAGAAAATGCCATGAAGGCTATCTGTAACAGTACAATCAAAATATTTCTGAATGTATATGAATCGTGCCCTATGATTGCACCAATGTTCACAATTATGATTCAATAACATTATAAAAAAAATGGATCAAAACCAAACTAAACACCAAGAAACTAAAGGATAAAACCTAGCTTCCATAATGACACAAAGAATAAAAGTAAGCATCAAACATTCACAAAATAAGATGAATAGAATTCCACCACAGTTATCAATTATATAAATAAATGCTAATGGCTCGAATTTCACACTAAAGAGGCACAGGATATCCAATAGTTTAAAAAAGTACAAGCCATCTATATGCTATCTAAAGCAGGGGTCCTCAAACTTTTTAAACAGGGGGCCAGTTCACTGTCCTGCAGACCATTGGCGGGCCACACTATAGTTTTAAAAAAAAAATCTATGAACAAATTCCAATGCACAGTGCACATATCTTATTTTGAAGTAAAAAAAAAGAAAGAAAGAAAAACGGGAACAAATATAATATTTGAAATGAAGAACAAATAAAGTTAAATCGAGAAAATTGCCAGTATTTCAATGGGAACTATGGGCCTGCTTTTGGCTAATGAGATGGTCAATGTCTGGTCCCATATTGTCATAATAAGTGATGCAAGTGTACATCAGTTTGTCTAGATTTGGTTGGCGATTTCAGATGTTTCTTTCTGGAAAAAGTCTGTTCACAGACATAAGTGCTGCCTTATCAGACCACAAGGCAATAAAGGTGGAGCTCAACCCCAAGAACAATTTTCATACCCACACAGAGGCATGGAAATTAAACAACTTGATGCTGAATTCCAGTTGGATGGAGGAATAGATAATGGATGAAATTATTAAATTCCTCTAACATAACAACAATGATGCTACAAAACTAGTGGGATACTGCAAAAGGAGTCCTAAGAGGTAAATTTATCATATTAGATATCCATGTCTATAAAACTGAAAAAAAGCATGATATCAACTTAGTGAATTATCTCGAGGATATGAAAAAGAAAGAGTATCCAATCCCAAACCTAAAAGAAGAAAAGAAATTTCCAAAATCAAATAAGAAATAAATTAAATTGAAAATAAAAGAATGGTTCAGAAAATCAATGAAAACAAAAATTGGTCTTTGAAGAAAAATAGACAAAATTGACAAAGCCTTGGCCAGACTAACCAGAAACAGAAAAGTAATTTTCTAATAACTTCAATCAGAAACAAAAAAAGGGTAAATAACAACAGATAGCACAGAAATACAAGATATTATCTCTGACTACTAAATAAACCCTATGCCCAGAAATTTGACAATGTAAAGGAAATGGACCAATACCTAGAAGTACATCCTCTTCCTAAACTTAACCAAGAATAAATTGAACTCTTGAACAGACCAATATCAAGCACTGAGAATGAAGAAACAATAAAAAATCTTTAGGAGGAAGAAAGATAGACTAGAAGCAGCTTTTCCCTGAGGCTACTGTCCAGAGGAAGAAATGTGGGACAAAAATGGACTCAATGAAGCCAAATGTGGGCAGTGAGCATAGAAAGAGGATAGACAATTGCACATCATCTCTGCTGAGACAAGTTACACCTCCAAGAAAGAGAAAGCAAGACAACAAAGACCCAATACACAGCCCATTGTCAAGAGAATGGGAGAACCCTCCCTCAAGTCAGAGGCCTGTTGTAGGTTCTATTCAAGTGAGCAGGAAACAAAGAAACTCTCACCCTACCCCACAAGACTGAGCCCCTAAACTTCAGTCCTCCTCCTTTGAAGAGGGGCCACCTGTGAGCCTAGGTGTTATCCTGCCCAGCATAAAAGCAATAAAATATTTTCCACCAAATTCTGAACACACAGTTTACACTTCCCCCCTCGTCTGGTGACCTGAAGGTCTACACCTTGAACAGCAGGGAATGTTTGGTGAATTTTACAAGAGGCCTAGGCATTGTGTGGGCTTCTGGACAGCAGTGCATAAACAGTGACTTGTGTGGAAGTGAAGACCTGGGTAGAGAGGGACACATGGGGAGAGAACAATAAATGGGGAGAGACAGATACATGGAGATAGTGTGGGGTGCACGCAGCAGCACTGAGGTCCCAGTTCTGACTTTCACAGGTAAAATTTCCTGACACCCTGACACACTGGAGGGGACCAGGCTCCAGCTCAATGGGTTTTCCAGATGAAATGCCTATGGATTTCTACTTTCTGGATGCTTGGAACTCCTTGAATTCTTTCTCATAGCAGTAATTGTACTTCCTTGGATGATCTGATTAAAATTTTGACCTGGGCTGTCCACCCAGGGACCATCTGAGGTTGACTAGTCGTTGTTTTGTAGTGAAGAGAGACAGATTCTCCACCTCTAGCTGTTTGTGGTGGAAGGCAGGACAACACATTTGTTTGTATATTCCCCAGCTGTAATTCCAGCCGACTACTGTGATTTGTTAGGACTGGATATAGGCAAACTGACATTAATATCGAGCCAGAGAAATGGAGTTGGAAGGGAGGGGAGGGAGGAGGGTTGATAGAGGGAGGGTAAATGGTGGGACCACACACCTATGGAGCACATTGGAAGAGTACAAGTCAAATCTGTCAAGTGTAGAACATAAATGTCTTAACACAATAATTAAGTAAATGAGGCAAAAGCTATGTTGATTGGTTTGATGTAAGCACGTCAAATTGTATAAAAAAAATCAAAACATTGTACCCCACATATGCATAAATGTATTCATGATCTATGTGTATATGACTTAATAAAAAAATGGAGACAAAGCCAGATTATGTTATCTCACCAGGAAGGTCCTCAAAGTCTCTGGCTGCAGCTCTGAAAGGGACCTTGGTAAGGTTGTAGGGGAAAAGCCACAATCACATGACCCATTTCATTGGTGAAGGGGTGGTTAGCTTCAGTTTCCCAGGCCTCCAATCTAGTCTCACCCCACCAGTTTAATTGCCAAATAGCAGAAAATAATCATGGGGAAGATCCAGTGGAAGACTTCTGGCAACACGAAAAATCAAAGTAGATCAATTTCCCTAAGGGATGACAACAAACAATACCATTCATACAGAAATTGCTGAAATGACAGGAATATAATTCAGAATATGGATGGCAAATAAGATGAATAGAATGGAGAAAAAGATGGAAAGAGAAATCCAAAGAGCATTTCAAAAGTTGTCTCAAGAAAGTAATGAATTCAAAGATGAAGTCAGCAAAGATATAGATATAATGAGAAAAGACAGAGCAGACCTTAAGGAATTGAAAAAGGCATTCAATGAGTTTTGAAATACAGTAGACTCCCTCAGTAATAGAGTTGAGCAGGCAAAAGAAAGGATCTGAGAAATTGAAGACATGTCTTTTGAACAATTCCAAGCATTCAATGAGGCAGAAAAAAAGGAGAACAAGAAAAGAACATTCCCTGAGAGAGATGCAGGATCATTCCAAAACATCAAACATCCAAATATAAGGATTCCTTAAGGAGAAGCGGATGTTCCTAAAGGCACATATGCTTTACTCCAAGATATTATACAGGAGAAATTCCCAAGCATCGCGAGAGATAAAGAAATTCAGATAGTAGATAGTTTCAGAAACCCAGCACAATTTAATCCAAATAAATCATATCATATGCACATTGTAATTAACTTTGCCAAAGTTAATATGAAGTAAAAAATCCTGCAAGCAGCCAGGCATAAGAGCAGGGTTACCTACAAAGGGTAAAATATTAGGTTGACTGCAGATCTTTCTGCTGAATCTTTTGAGTCAGAAGAGAATGGTCATTTAAATGCAATCTTCTAAAACAAAATAACTTTCCACCCATGGTCCTATACCCAGATAAACTGGGTTCATTTGTGATGGAGAAACAAAATACTTTACTGACATCCATATGTTGAGGAAATATGCCATAACTAGACCACCTCTCCAGGAAATACTCAGACCCATTTTCTATAATGACCATCAAAGTGGTCTACCACAAGAGTATGCTCTCCCTGACTTTAAAGAAGAACACCTAGCTTCCATAAAGGAGAAAAGGTTAAAAATATGCACTGTAACTTCGTAAAATGAGACAGCCAAAACACTACTATACTTATTAATTCTCTTAATTAATGTTAATGGCTTAAATTCTCCTCTAAAAGGTTTGGTAGGCTGACTGAATACAAAAACTCAAAGGATAAAATAAGGCTCAGGGTGAAGGGATGGACATCTATAATATAGGTAAATGGAAATCAGAAAAAAACAAACAAACAGGGATTGCAATCTTATTTTCAGATACAATTGGATTTAAACCAACACAAATAAGAAAGATAAGCATGGACAGTACATATTTGTCAAGGGGAACACTCAACATAAAAAGATTATAATAATTAGTATTTATATGTCCTACCCAAACACTCCTCGATTTATAAAACAAACCCTATGGATATGAGCAATATGATATCTTTTTGCACCATAATAGTTGGAGATTTTAAAACCACTTTGGTAGTCCTAGATAAATCCTCCAAGAAGAAAGAAAACAAAAAAATAATTGACTTAAACTTGACCCTAGAACAACTCGACTTAAAGGCATTTAAAGAACATTTCATCCTAATAAAACTAAATACACATTCTTGTCATCAGCCCATGGATCATCCTCAAAAATAGATCATATCTTAAGACACAACCATAACCTCAACAAATTTAAAAGAATAGAAATTATTCCTTGTATCTACTTGGACCATCACAGAAAGAAAGAGCAACTCAACATCAATAGATCTCTTCATTCTCAAACGAAGTCACAGAATGTAAATAACATTACCCTGAATAATAGCTGGTTCAAAGACAAGATTAAGAAGGATATAATGAGATTTTTGGAAAAAATCATAATGAAGTCCCAAACTATTAAATCCTGTAGGATACTGCAAAGGAAGTCCTAAGAGGGAAATTTATAGCATTAAACGCCTTCATCCAGAAACAGAGAAAGATCAAATTAGCAACCTAAAAGGCCATCTTAAGCAACTGGAAATGGAAGATCAACCCAACCCCAAAGCTAGCAGAAAAAAAGAAATAACCAAAATTAGGGCAGAATTAAATGAAATTGAGAACAAAAGAATCATTCAGAAGATCAATGAAACAAAAAGTTGGGGTTTTGATAAGATTAATAAAATTGATAAACCTTTGGCCAATCTAATCAGAAACAGAAAAGTAAAATCTCTAATAACTTCTATCAGAAATGATAAAGGAGAAATAACAACAGATACCACATAAATTCAAAAAATCCTCAATGTATACTATGAAAAGCTCTATTCTCAGAAATATGAAAATGTGAAGGAAATAGACCACTACCTGAAGCACATCACTTTCATAGAGTTAACCAGAAAGAATGAGAAATTTTGAATAGACCTATATTTAGTATTGAAATAGCATCAACTATACAAAATCTTCCAAAAAGGAAAAGTCTAAGACCAGAATTCTATCAAACATTCAAAGAGGAACTAGTACCTATATTACATAACATTTTCCAAAATATAGAAAAGGAAGTAATCCTCCCCCAAACATTCTACAAAGCCAATATCACCTTGATCCCCAAATCAGGAAAGGACCCAACAAAGAAAGAAAATCATAGATAATGTCATTAATAAATATTGATGCAAAAATATCCAATAAGATCTTAGCAAACAGAATTCAACAACACATCCAAAAAGTTATAAACCATGATCAAGTTGTTTTTTTCCCAGGGTTACAAAGTTACTTCAACATACTTAAATCTGTAAATATAGTAACTACATAAATAAAATCTAAAAGAAGACTATACGATTCTATCAATTGATACAGAAAAGCCTTTGAATAATATCCATCATCCGTTCATGATTAGAACACTTAGGAAAATGTGCTTAGTGGGGACATTTCTTAAATTGATAGAGGCCATCTATAGAAAGCCATAGCCAATATTATATTGACGAGAGCAAAATGGAAACCATTTCCTTTCATATGTGGAACTACACAAGGATGACCATTGTCACCACTGCTATGCAACATAGTGCTAGATATCATATCCATCCCAATCAAGCAAAAAAAGGAGATCAAGGGTATCCAAATAGGGACAGAAGAGATCAAACTCTACCTTTTTGTGGATAACATGATCTTATATCTGGAAGACCCTAGGAACTCGACTACAAAACTCTTAGAAGTAATCAAGGAATATAGCAGTGTCTTGGAATACAAAATCAATACCTACAAATCAGTCGCTTTTATATGTACCAACAATAGTCAAGTTGAAAACATAGTCAAGGACTCTATTTCTTTTACAGTAGTGACAATGAAGATGAAATATCTGGGAATTTACCTAATAAAGGACATGAAAGATCTCTATAAAGAGAATTATAAAACTCTGAGAAAAGAAATAGCTGAAGATGCTAACAAATGGAAGTTCATACCATACTCATGACTGGAAAGAATCAATCTTGTTAAAATGTCCATACCACCAAAAGCAATCTATAGATTCAATGTAATACCCATCAAAGCACTAATGTCATACTTCAAATACCTTGAAAAAATAGTACTTCATTTTATATGAAATCAGAAAAAGTACTTAATAGCCAAGAAATTACTCAGAAATAAAAACAAATCTGGAGGCATCATGCTACATTTCAGGTTATATACTACAAATCTATAGTGATCAAAAGAGCACAGTACTGGCATAAAAATAGAGATGTAGATATATGGAATAAAATAGATAATTTAGAGATGAACCCAGCCACATATCATTTGACATTTAATAAGCCTAACAAAAACTTACATCGGGGAAAAGAATCTCTATTTACAAATGGTAGTGGGAGACCTGGCTAGCAACCTGTAGAAGACGGAAACTGGACCCATACCTCTCACTACTAACAAGAATTGTTACTCACTTGATAAAACATTTAAGACACAAAACTATAAAAATACTAGAAGAGAGTGCAAGGAAAACATTTGACTATATTGCCTGGGAAAATATTTTATGAGGAAGATATCCCTGAACATTGCAGCAGCACCAAAAATACATCACTGGAATTTTTTTTAATTAAATCATAGCTGTGTACATTAGTGCAATCATGAGGTACTGATGAGTCTAAAAAACTTCTGCACAACTAAGGGCACCACAACTAAGGCAAACAGACAGCCTTTGGAATGGGAGATTTTTGCGTGTTACAATTCTGACAAAGATCTGATAACTAGAATATATACAGAATTCAAATTAATAATAAGAAAAGAGCAAACAATCCCATTTCTGTGTGGGCGAGACTTGAACAGAAACTTCTCTGAAGATGGCAGACGAATGGCCAAGAAACATATTAAAAGATGCTCATCATATTTAGTCATCAGAGAAATGCAAGTCAAAACTATGTTGAGATATCATCTAACTCCAATAAGATTAGCCCACATCATAGAAGTCCCAAAACTGCAGATGATTGGTGTGATTTGGAGAGAAGTGAACACTTGTGCAGTGTTGGTGGGATTACAAATTAATGCAGCATTTTTGGAAAGAAGTATGGAGAATACTCAAGGAACTAAAAGTTGACATTTCATTTGATCCCACAATTGCATTACTAGGTATCTACACAGAAGAACAAAAATTATTTTACAGCAAAGACATTTGCACCAGTATGTTTATTGCAGCCCAATTCATAATTGCCAAATCATGAAAGCAGCACAAATGCCCATCAACCCATGAATGGATTAACAAATTGTGGTGTGTATACACTATGGAATACTATTAAGCCATAAAAAGATGGAAACTTTATATCTTTTATGTTTACCTGGATGGAGTAACATATGAATACCTGAACATATTCTTAGTAAAGTATCACCAGAATGGAAAAAAAAAAAAGTATCCAATGTACTCGATACTATTATGAAACCAATATATAAACACTTAAATTCTCATATGAATGATAAATCACAAATATAGTCTAACAAGGGGGAGGGGGAGGAAAAAAAGGGGAAAGGAAAGGTGATTGGTGTGATGAGGGAGGGCATTAGGCAGGATCTCAGTTAATGTGCACAATGCAAGGGTTCATTTCAAAATAAGTAAGGGTAGATTATAAATTCCTACCACAAAAATACTAAATAAGGTGATGGATATGTTAATCAATTTTATTTAAACAATCCACATTATTTATCAAATCATCCTACTATGCTCCATAAATATATACAGTTACAATTTAATTAAAAACTGAATTAAAAAAATAAAAAAACTTAAATACAAAAAAATCTTTAAACAACAACAAAAAAACCGCAGGAACATATGGTTTCATATCAGAATTCTATCACAACTTCAAAGAAGAACTTGTACCTGTGCTACAGAACCTATTCCAAAACATTGAGAAGGATGGAACCTTCTCCCAACACATTCTATGAGGCAAACATCACCCTGATACCAAAATTGGGAAAGAGCCCAATGGGAAAGGAGAACTATAGACCAATTTCATTAATGAACATACATTCAAAAATACTCAATAATGGCTTGGCACCTGTGGCCCAACAGGCTAAGGCGCCAGTCACGTACACCTGAGCTGGCAGGTTCGAATCCAGCCTGGGCCCACCAAACAACAACAACTGCTGTAACCAAAAAATGGCCGGTCGTTGTGGCAGGCGCCTGTAGTCCCAACTACTTGAGAGTCAGAAGCCAGAGACTCGCTTGAGCCCCGGAATTGGAGGTTTTTTGCTACAGCAATTTATCCAGGGTGAAAGCTTGTGGCTCTGTCTCAAAAAAAAAAAAAAAATACTCAATAAAATCTTAGCTAGTAGATTACAGCTACACATTAAATAAGTTGTACATAATGATCAAGTAGGCTTCATCCAGGGATGCAAGGCTGTCTTAACGTTCACAAATCTGTAAATGTAATTTATTATATCAATTGAAGCAAAAACAAAGACCATGCAATCCTCTCAATAGATGCAGACAAAGCATTTGATGAAATTCAGCATCATTTTCTAAGAAGAACACTTAAGACTATAGGAATGAGTGCCACATTTTTTAAACTGATTATATTTATCTATGACAAACACTGCTAATATCATACTGAATAGAGTAAAACTAAAAGTTTTTTTTCCACTTAGAATAGGAACAATACAAGGATATTCTCTATTATCACTACTATTTAACATAGTGTGGGACGTTTAAGCCAATATAATCAGGCAAGAGAAGCTATAAAGGACATCCAAATGTGTAGCTGCCCCAAATGGGGGCAGAGGAGGTAAAACTCATGCTCTTTGACAATGTCATAATCTTATACTTAGAAAACCCCTGAGATTCAACCACAAGACTCCTGGAAGTGATCAAGAAACACAGTAACATCTCAGGATATAAAATCAAACCCCACATATCAGTAGCCTTTGTATATGCCAAAAACAGCCAAGTTGAGAAGCTAATCAAAGACACAATTCTCTTCACAGTAGCTTCAAAGAAAATGTAATACCTGGGAATATATGTAACCAAAGTGGTGAAGGACCCCTAAAAATAATTGTTAAACTCTAAGAAAAGAAATAGCAGAAGACATTAACAAATGGAAGAATATACTATGTTCCTGGATGGGAATAATCAACATTGTTAAAATGTGTATACTATGCAAAGTGACATACAGATTCAATGCAATCCCCATTAAAATCCAAACATCATACTTAGAAAAGGTAGAAAAAGTAATTCCTTGTTTCCTATGGAACCATAAAAAAACCCTATATAGTCATGGAAAAATTTAGTAATAAACAAAGCCAGATGCATCACTTTACCACACTTTAGACTATAAGTCCAAAATGAACAAAACAACATAGTATTGGCACAAAAATGGAGACACAGACATATGGAACAGAATAGAAAAACAAGAGATGAACCAGTCTCAATTTGCCATCTGATCTTTGATAAACCAAACAAAAGCATGAACTGGAGAATAGAATCCCTGTTCAATAAATGGTGCTGGGAGAACTGGATAACCACATGTAAAAGACTAAAACTGGACCCGCTTCTTTCACTACTAACAAAAATCCATTCAACATGGACAAAATATTTAAATCTAAGACATGAAATGGTAAAAATAATAGAAGAAAGTACAGGAAAAACTTTCGATGATATTGGGCTGGGTAAAGATTTTATGAAGAAGATTTCAGTCGCAATTGCAACAACAAAAATAATAAACAAATGAGATTTTATTAAGGTGAAAAGTTGCTGCACAGGTAAGGATACAGAATTAAAGCAAATAATGAGCAATGATATTTGCATGTTATAGATCTGACAAAGGCTTAATAACTAGGATCTACAGAGAAATCAAATTAATCAACAAAAACAGTAAACAATCCAATCTATCGCTAGGCAATAGACATGAACAGAACCTTTGCTGAGGAAGACAGATGAATGGCTAACAAACATTTGAAAGAATGTTCATTGTTCTTAAATTAAAACCATACTGGGATGTTCCCTAACACAGTAAGGTTAGACCACCTCACAAAGTCCCAAAGTAGTAGATGCTGGTGTGGATATGGAGAGAAGGAACACTTTTACACTGTTGGTGGCATTTCAAACTAATACAGCCTATTTGGAAAAAAAGTATAGAGAATCCTGAAAGAACTCCAATTAGACTTCCCATATGACTCCAAAATCTCACTAGGCATCTACCAAGATTTAAAAAAAAATCATTTTATCACAAAGACATTTTCTTTTTTTTGCCTTTTAGTAAGTCATATACACATAGATCATAAATACATTTATGGCTTTGTGGGGTTCAATGTGTTGATTTGTGTATTGCAGCTCAATTTACAATCACCAAGATGTGGAAACAATCCAAATGTCCATAAACAAAGGAATGGATTAAGAAAGTGTGGTACACCGTGGAATACTATACAGCCATTAAAAAGATGAAGGGTTTCCATTTTGTATATTAACATGGATGGAGTTGAAACACATTCTTGATATTATTTCACAAGAATGGAAAAGCAAATATCCAATGTACTCAATACTTATATGAAGTAAGTAAATGATATAAGAGAAACACACATATGAGAATAACTCAATGGAGTCCAATTTGAGGGTAGGGATATCAAGGGAAATAGGAGAGAGCAGGAGAGAGGAAATGGTTTCCTCCCACCTACTGGGCACAAGGTGGGGGTGTATAGCACACCTTTAGAATGTGGGACACAACTACAAGAGGGTCTCTGCCTAACAGATTTGACTATTGTGACCTGATTGTTTGTACCCTCACATTGACCCAAAATTTTAGAAAAAGGAATTAGAGAAAAAAAAGTAAACATCCAAAGCACACCAAAGAAAATAAATAATATGAATAAATGATGAAAGAATAAATTCAAAAGCAGAAAAATCAAGAAAGGTCATAAAAACAAAGGCCTTTTTTCTATAAATATCAATAAATTTCACTAACTTCTACTTACCCTGGATAGAGAATAAAAAGAAAGAAGAAACAAATTACCATTATCAGAAATGAAAGGGAAGTTAGCACTAAGACCCTACAAAATATGGAAGGAAAATAAGGGAAAACCGAAAATAATTTTATGCCCACAAATTTCAAAATTTAGAAGAAATACAGAAATTATTTTAAAGACAAAAACTAGTAAATCCCACTCAAGGAGAAATACAAAATTTATTAGCCTTATATCTACTAAGAAAATAACACTCATAGTTAAAAAATATTCAAAGAAGAAAATTTGAGACCCAAATGGCTCTATCGGTAAAATCTACCAAACAGGTAGGGAAAACATGATATCCATTTTACACAATTACTTATGGGAAATAAAAGAGGAGGGGTCATTCCATAAAACATTTTATGAGGCAGGATTTACCTTGACATTGAAACCAGAAAATAAAGTTATAAGGAAATAAAATTATAGACCATTATCCCTGTGAACATAAAATAAACATAAATATATCCCACAAACTTACTAAATTGACTCCAGAATGACTTAAATAAGGCAATGCAACCTTAGCAAGGGGTATTTACTGTGGTAATGCAAGGTTGGGACAACTTTTAAAAGTCTATCATGTCTCCCACCAAATAAATAATATAAAACTTAAAATCATGAGATACGTAGGTACATATAAAGCATTTGAAAAGATATAGCAACAATGCAAAATCAAAACTATTAAAAATTTAAGAAGAATGTAGACCTTCTTAAATCTGATAAAGACATTCCATGAAAATACAAAGCTGGCATAATACTAACAACATGAAAAAGGGAAGGATATATACTCTTTCCACTTCTGTTTAATGTTGTGCTGTAAGTCCCAACCAGCACAATTAGGCTGGGGAAATAAAATGTGCTCAGATTGGAGAACAAGTAAACATACCTGTATTTACTGATAATTTGATGATTAAACAGAAATCTTATTTAAACTACAAAAATGTGATTACAATTAATAAGTGAGTTAATCAAAGTGTAATATTCAAAGTGAATATTCAAAAGTCAATTGTAGTATTATGTTCTAGAAATGAACACTTAGGAACTCATTATTTAAAACAATGACATTTTCAATCATGTGCATCAAAAACAAGAAATACTGTTCCTGGGCAACACATGATCTTCTGGGGTATGAGATGCTAATCAAAGTCCAGTAATGGATTAACAACCTGTAGTATATGTATACTATGGAACACTGTTCGGCTGTTAAAAAAGATGGACACTTTATATCTCTTTTTTTTTTTTTTAATAATTTTATTGAATCATAATTATGTACATTGGTGCAATCACAGGGCACGATTCATATACATTCAGAAATATTTTGATCATACTGTTACAGATATCCTTCATGGCATTTCCTTGATCACT